>JBAIAA010000506.1:0-180000 GCA_037893245.1 Crossaster papposus | reverse complement strand
CACTTAAAGGTAGGATACACCATTTGCAGATATCGAAAATATTTACTACCGAATTTTCGATAACTATCTTACTCATTTGAAAGTAAATAATGATTCTAGGCATCCAGCAAAATGATTGCGCTAGATATCCTGTAATTATTTCAAAAAATATAATTTTATAAAGAAAAATTCGCGATCGCCGATATGCATATCGACACGATTAGAATATATTTGAATTTTGACCCCTGTATGACCTTTGTTGACCCGTCCCGGAAATGACCGGCATTTTCAAGAGGGCAGCCCAAGTCAAAAATTTTCGGTATTCATCAGGAAACACAAAAACACTTTCAAACCTTTGTTCCCAGAATTTGGTTACGGGACCTACAGGCTGGTCTCCTACTAGATATGTAGCTTTCTCCCCACACCGTACAACAATACTATACAGTTGGCATAAGTAAACTTACACCTATTGCTGTTGAGGAACATAACCACGGATTCTGCTGAGTATACCTAAAGCCCAAATCACATTTGCCGTGGAGGCCATGTGGTCTAACATATCTACGGCCAATAGCAATTATAGGGCCGCCGCATCATTTCTACGGTCACAAACTGTAGCAGTCACATATAGCGTTGGTCACATTTTACGGTCATGAACGTAGTTGAGCGTAGTTGAACGTAGTTCATTTGACCGTAGTAGACTGTATAGTTGACCGTACTTCAACCGTAGTGCCGTGGTTACTACGGTCAACTACGGTCCACATTACGGTCCAGTAGAGTCAACTACAGTCCACACTACGATCAAGTAGGGTCAACTAGGGTCAACTAGGGTCAACTAGGGTTAACTACGTATACTAGGCTCACAGTACGGTACAGGCATCCAAGGTGACCGTAGAAATATCTTCCACATGTTGAAAACCTTTGGGCTAACTACGGCCAAATCATGGCTTTCCTCAAGGTCTAAGTACGTTCAGAACTACGGTCCACTACGTTTAACTACGTTTAACTACGTTTAACCACGTTCAACTACGACTACTTGGGTCTACTACGGTCAACTATGGTCACACCATACTACGCTCAACTACGTTCATGACTGTAAGATGTGACCACCGCTGAAGTTAAAGTAGCCGCACGGCGTATTTTGAATTTGTGGAGACAGAAAACCTCCGGCTGCCGTACGAGCTTTGAAGTGATGGCGCACGGTCGCCTTAGGGCGTCCCTGCGGCGGCTGTAGGTTTTTGACAAATACCAAGGCAGACGCAAGCTAGCAAGGCGGCCGCAGGGGGACCAAACGGCGACCGTGCGGCCAGACGGACGCATGGCAAACGCAAGGCCACCGTACGCCCGACGTATGGTCGCTCTACGGCATGGCTACAGCGTGTCAAATTGCTACGGCGAACCTAGAAATGAAAACAGTTATAACTCCGCGCTAGAATCCCACGGCGACCCCTACGGCCTGTAAAAGATAGGGATACGCCCTAGGGCGCCCCTGAGGCCACCGCAGATCATCTCGGGGGGTTACGGCCGCCGTATCCTAGCCGTAGAGCAAATGTGACTTAGGTGTAAGATACAACAGTTTTCCTTACGTATTCGACAACTCATTTTGTGCGTTTGCTAGAAATCGGTTAAGTATTATGACGTTGTGTCAGCATTAAGCTAGACTTGTGGACAAGTCGTTTGTCGCGGCCGGTAATAGTCGAGTTGCGGTGCATAATAGTCGAGTCGCGGTGCGTAATACGCTATAACGCGCTCCCCTCCCCTTGATCAAAAACTGCTCTCGCGAGATCACTGCTCTCGCGCGAGGCTGCTGGCTCTCGACTACTTCCCCATTAACGACTTGTGAAACCCGAATGCTGTATGTATTCATTTAATCGAGTACGAACGCGCCCCCATTACGGTTGTTTTGGAGACGATCATTGAGACGAGTCCATTTTATCAGAGGGTAGTAATAATTTCAGTTACTGTAAATGTACTGAATGCTTGTACTGGAGAGCAACTGTGAGTTAGTCTTGCATACGCACTGTGGACCTCAGAACAATATAGGTCCACATGATGCGGGAAGAGGTTACGGTTTGTGGACTTGCCCAGGTCCACAATCCGATTTTCAGTTTCCGAAAAAGAGCGCTAGGGGAAAAACGATTTAGGGTTATATATAGAAAAGATAGAAGGAACAGCTGAGAAGCCCATAATCAAACTTTGAGGGTAAATTTGTTTTGGGGAAGCGAGAAAAATTAGTATTTAGTCAACGTTTTTTTAACTACACGAAGACAAAGGAATGTCCACAGTCCGTATGTAAGGTAAAGCTGGGTGAGTGTGTTTTTGTGTGTTAACTGCTTTATTAGTTTACTGAATTAATAAATAATGTAAATTTATCTTAAAATGCATTATTATATATCTGTTTAAAATGTGTGTGTTGCCTCGTAAAAATGAACAATGCCTACTGTGAATGATTATTGATCCGCTCCAGTCCTTTAACCCGATGAGTTTGAATATTCATAGATTTAACCAAATTGACCAATCAGATACGTCCGTACGAAATCGGCTGAATTGCCCATAGGCCGTGCACAAACCGCTGTCGGGTTGTACAAGTCGTTAAATGAGACCGAAGGCATGCAGAGAGCAGTAGTCTCGCGGGTGCCAGCAGTCTCGCGAAAACATCGCCCGTGTCGTTGGAATTCACGGAGAGAGTTTGAACGCTATCACCGCGACAACCATTTAACGACTTGTCCACAAGTCTAGCATTAAGCAGGTAGTAGGCCAGACCTTAGATCCAGGATATTTAGACGATAAAGGACATTTAAAAAGTTAAGGCTCGAGCTTTTCTTCTTATTTTCTATGTCGTTAATATTTGAGTGGCTCTTTATCCAGACCAGGGCCGGTATTTAGTCTTTGCCAAATGCGTTAAAAACGTCGCGTATTCTTTTCAAGCAGTGCGCCGCTAACGACACGATTAGTTCAGCTCCTTCGTATACTGTTTTCCGGCCCCTATAATTATTATGGGGACCGAGTTCACCGTTTTAAAGCCATTGATTAGATCGCCTCTGCGCGCGCGCGCATATCATAATTGTGACCCAGCACGAGTAAATGAGACACTTTGAGGCAACAATGAAAATTGAGCTTTTGATTTCATCGTTTAAAGCTAAATGGGTCGTATGAATAAAAACTATAGCAAATGCTATGAAGTACAAGCAAAAAGTAAAAGTATTTACTTCGAAGTAAAAGCATTCAGGGAAAGCAAATGCTTCAATTCGTATGAGTACAAACAACAGAAATTATCGAGAGGAACAAAAGAAACTCCTCGAGGTACACCATAAACAAACGTGTATGCTCGTACGCTGACAGGGGTGTTTGAATAAAATCGGAACCTCAAGTTGCCATCTACGTCTCATTTCTGTCCCCAAAATCATCACAACTGCTTGTATTTTAATCCTAGACAATCCATCTCCCATGTTCATACCTTTTCCTGCCTAACCACAATATACAAAAGCTTATATTTGTCATATTAGTATTTGCTTTTCTTTTTTCAAGGTAGCCCCAACCCAACCTTGACAAATTACCAGTAAATACTGCAAATCTGAAGCATTTACTTATTCGTATTCATACCAAATGAAGCAAATACTAATATTCTAGCAACTGCTAGAAATTAAAAAGTGAATACTTTTAGTCTTTAGCAAATACTTTCCAGTAAAACCTTTTGCTTCATTTGTATTCATACAGATTCCAGTAAATGCTTGAAGATTGGTAGTAAAAGCAAATGCTAGTTTTTATGCATACGGCCCATTAAGCTTTAAATGATGAAATCAAAATCTCAATTTTCATTTTTGCCTCAAAGTGTCTCATTTTACTCGTGCTGGGTCACAATTGTTGAAAAGAAATTAGAAAAACCGTGTAAGAAAATGGCTGGGGAATTCAGTCCGTTAACAACAGTGAAGGTTCACATAAGTATGACCTATTGAATCCGTTGATGTAATTTGTATGAATTATAGTCGTTTTTTTTCTTTTCTTCAATATATTTAATGTAATAGATTTGTGTTAATATAATACATTTCTTGTGATTTTGTATATCTGGTCTTCCATGAGTGAGTTCCTACTGTAAAACATATCAGGAGACATTTCCTATGTTCCACGAAGGGGAAGGTCGGACCGCTGGTGTGACAGGGAAGAACATAATCGCCCGTTGTACATAATGGGTCAGACATAATCGGACTCAATGGGTCGGACATTTTCCTACTGCCAAAATCTGCTGTCGGACATAATAGAACAAGCAGACATGAAACAGCCAAAACATTTGTAGTTTCATAAGATGAGTCGTAGTATAAGTCGAGTTTCGTGAAATCGGCCCTAGGAAAGATATACATACTATATGTGTTACTCACGGGAAGAGACGCCATAAGATCAAGCACACGGGAAAACAGTGAGAATTTGTTGTACATGTAACATGATTTGTTTGTAAGTATTGGGAAATGTTTCAAATGCAAAGAGTAAGATGCAGATCGTTGCTTGCACCCGTTTCCACATTGTACGTATAGTGTATGCAAATGAAGCCCATGTCCTAACTATTTAGGAACCTAATCAATTGTCTAAGTAACCCACGGCCTATTCAGTGGCCTACTGAGTATGTCTACCAAGTTTGGTGTCGCTAGGCACAATACTCTGTGAGGAGTTGAGAAACAAGTTGTCAAGCAACACTGAAGATTTTGTTAAATTAATGGTACGATGTTCAATGCCAGCTATGTCAGTGTCAACACCTTACACAGTAAACCATGTTCCCATTGGACTTTTCTGTATAATGACAACATTTAACAGAATGGGTCCCTGTCAATGTACTGCGACGGTGATGTAAAACTACCAGGCTGAAAGGGGTTGCGGAAAGATTCCGCTCAGCCTCGGTATAAGATATCATAATCAAGTACCGTGACCACGCAAAAAACTACTTTGTACTTTATGTATACGTCACAACCACAGGGCTTCGAGCCACAGTTGGCGCGCGAAAATGGTTGTCCGAGTCCGAGTGGGAACGCACGGTAGAATTACATAAATGAATGTGGCGTTAAGTTACCGCCAGGCCGCAGAAGAAAAGGTATATTAGAAACACGGCTTTAGACAACCAAATTACTGACAATGAATGCATTTATGAATAGCTGTTCGTTAACTTTACTAAGTGTAATCCCATGAACATTGTTCAGCGTCAGTAATTTAGTGAACAAAAACAAATGCAAGATAATTCATCTCTACAGGCACAAATGAAACCACTTTGAACTTGGCTCAGTAGTTACACATTACATTATGAATTACAAAAACAGTACTATTCATTTGAGATAATAAATGACATGAATACATCTACATACCTCACTTTCATAGTCTGTTACTTGGGCAAATGGGAAAATCCGATTCAGGTTTCCTTTCTGAATGTTACAAATCTGGCAAGACTGAAAATCAATCTGGGGAAAAAATGAAAACAATTTTAGAATTAGAAATGATAAAATATAGAAAGTTGTCAATTTTATAAATAAATTAAAACATTTCACTGTTAAACATTAAATTGTGAAAACTGCAAAAGAAAATAATAGAGGACTGTGTCTGTTTGACTACATAACAAAGGGTCAAATCTAACAAAATGAAAAAGAACTGTGTATAGCACTAAAGATTAACAGTACAATAGATGATTTTACCTTTTTCATCTATTGTACTATTCTTTAAATTTGCTGGAATTGTTTGGCCACAATGAGAAAACTCCAAAGTGTTAACGTGGTGACGCGGTTCGTAAGTTACCTGTAGGTTAGCTGGGGTTGGGGTGCGGTAGGGTTAGGGGTAGGGTGTGGTAGGGTGAAGTGGGGTGAGGTGGGGTTTGGTTATGGTGGTATATAGAGGAAAGGTTTTTTTTAACTGGGTTTAAACTATTTTTCCTATATCATGGCGTTGCAACTGCGTCAGCGGAGAAAACAAGAACGGAGTAGGCGGCAGCCACGTCCAACCTCTGTTCTTTTTGCGCATATTAAGTTAGTCTGATCTAAAATCACTCTTGTGTTTTTTATCTACACGTTCCAAGCTATCAAATAATAATAGATTTAGTAGGCTAGCCAAATGTGAAAAGGTCATCTAGAAGCAGACAAATCACAAAATGTTTTGGTAATAGCTGGCACCCATGCGAGATTAATTGTTTGAACCATAACAAACATCATGTGGGTAGATAACGTCGTCATTTTAAATATGTAGGAATTTGTATTACAAATATATCCATTGAAAGTGTTTTCATTATCATTAAGACATTCCAAGTTTGTACAATTAACTAAAACACTTTTATTTGAATACACAATTGCATTAGAAAACACAAAAGGGACATGGAATCAACGTTCTCGTCGCGTCTCCTGGAAACTGAACTCACTGGCTAATGGTTTCACCAGTCAATCAATCTAGCCTACACCCTTCCTCAACAAAAGCCCTTTCGAGGGCGGACGGCTCCGGTCGTCATAGGGCGAGAGATCGTTCAGCTTCAATTAAATGTAGAAGGCATTTCCAAATTTATGTAAATTATCTCGCATCTGGTGACGGAGAATGGAGCAACCGTCATCTTGATCCAATAGACTCGCCATAACATTTGACGTACTGCAAATACCCGGCTACAATCTCGCTGCGCACAATATCAGCAGTGACCGCGGCATCGGTACGTTTGTCCTCAGCTCGGTCACGTGGCACGACGTTGCAGCCTTGACATCCTACGACAGGATCGAATGGGCCACTACAGAAGTGGAAGGAGTCACTATCACGAATGTGTACAAGCCACCTGGAACCCGTCTTAACGCCGACTTCCTGAACGTCACCCGTCACCGTGTATCAACGCCGGTGACTTTAACTGTCACAGCACCACCTGAGGTTAAAGTACATGTACCACCAATCCCGATGGCGCCGCTCTAGACGACTGGGCCTCTGTGTTCTACCTGACGCTGCTCCACGATCCGAAACAACCGCATAGCTTCCGTTCGGCACGCTGGGGCACAACTAACCCCGGACTGGCTTTTGCCAACCCCGGAGCTCAACTGCCGAATCCTTGCCCCTTTTTTCGCAATCTTAACACCGACCATTCGTCACCGAGTGATGTGCCCATCAATTCTATACCAATCATTTGTAATCATACAAATCCATATCAAAAAGTGGCAACCTTTGTAAGGTAGACTGGGCAAAGTTCACAAAGTTTCTAAACACTGCGGCCAGTCAGCTCCCCAGCCCTGCTTCCTACCTGGACTCAGCGTACAGCGTCTGGTGCTCCTCAGTCCTCGCCGCCGCGACAAAAACTATCCCCCGGGGTTTCCGCGCAAGCCTGATCCCAACTGTTTGACAAGTTCACCAGTGCAACTTCCGGTTATGATGCGAATGAGCGAGCTGAACAAACTTACGAGAGCACGCTACGACAGGTGACGGGAGCGATGTAAGACCACAACAGCGGCCCTAGACTTCAGCCACTCAAGCCGTCAAGATTGGCAGACGTTTAACCGCCCAGTGAGCTTGTATGCTATCGCCTCCAAGCTCATCAAGAACATTCGCCATGGCGATGTGGACAGACAGGTCAGCTTAGGTGTGAGTGCGAATATCGCAAACCTGAGCGCAAGTGACACCCCGGGAGGCCTTTCATTCACGGAGGCCTTCACAAAGGAATATGATCGCAGCAGTAAAACTGGTAAAGAGCGGAAAAGCGCAGGGCCCCAACCAGACATCCTGAGCCACGCAGAGTTTAACGGGCTCTTGAATTGTCGCCCTCGAACCCTGCGGACATTCGCAGCAATCATTAAACAAGTTGGCCAATACATGATATGAACGTCCACCCCTGGTAAAATGACAATGTCTACCACTATACCTATTTTTATTGGCGTTTACGTAGCTTTTCGGTCTTTTATGTTTCTTATTCTCTATAATATATAATAGCAAAGCTTTATTTCACGTTCTGTACGATTTCTACAATTTGTTCCGATTAATTTAAATTTTTACGTTTGAGGATGAACATTTTGTGAGAACACCTTAGATGTCCAAGCGAATGGACCAATAGAAATGCGCGTTGCGCACGAACTTCAGAAGAGTCGGGTTAAAAAGCAATAATTGTCTGCTGGTACATAAGAAATTTGCAGCCCCCAGTCTTAGAACACACTATGACATCTTTGCCTTTCTCATGCGCCCTCAGGATGCGTTTTTGTAGGTCATTTAGGCACGGAACACAGAACGTTTCGCAAATGTTTTCCTTAAAAAAATGTCCGCCATCTTGTTTGTTTGTAAGCCAACCTCGGCGTTTTATGAATGAACAACTGCAAATTCATGCCTGGGGTCGAGGTTGGTTCGCATGCCTTGTAGTCCATGGGCTACCAGAACCCCCCCCCCCCCCCCGCCCCCTCCCCCCCCCCCCCCCCCCCCGCCCCCTCCCCCCCCGGGGGATTTTTCCAGACAACTTTTTTCGGAAACCTTGACCATAGAGCTATTCAAATCAGGTTGTTTGCAAATTCCCTACTGGTGGGTGTGGCCGTGAGGGAGTATTTTTAAAATGGCCGCCAAAATCCCTGTTATTGACCATGCCACGTGGGAGGACGGGTTACACTTTTGGTACCACCGCTAAAAATGCATTGTACATGTAAAATAGGTGTCCCCCCTCCTAACCCGAGACCATGCTCAATAGACTGGAAAAACATTTCTAACCCAAGAGGTCATTCAGAGGGTAGACCATCCTTTCAAGAGAGTGCTTGAATTGCAGGGCAATACTGATTTCAATGTTTACATGCTTGCAATGGAACATTAAATAGCCAGAACGTTTAAATCTTTGGTATAAGTGTCCAGGGACCTTCTATCCATCTGTTCAGACCGTAAGAAAAAGATTTGTGCCCCCAAACACAGTTCATTACCCCCAACATAAAACGCCTCCCGATGGAGCCCCTTGGTGCGTCCGTATAAAAAAAAAATCGGTGCCTCCCAAAGCTAAAATTAGAGAGAATTTGAATAATATCTGGTATACTGACTTGTTCACACAGCTTGGCACAGTTTACATTTAAATTCTCCAGACCAAAGACACTGTTGCTATATCACGTGATTCGGGGCAAGCCTTACGCTAGCAACCCCCGGCTAGCTCTGGAATGGTCTGGTGTCTTTGTACCATTCTCAACCATTGTGAACAATTTATTGGTGCTGAGCGTCTCTAACGTAACTATGCAAGAGCTTGCCCCGAATCACGTGATATAGCAACAGTGTATTTTGTCTGGATAATTTAAAGTCAAACTGTGCCAAGCTGTGTGAACAAGTCAGTGTACCAGATATTATTCAAATTCCACACGCAAATGGTCAATTGCAACTCCCTCTCCCAAGCACAAAGGGTGTTCAACGGATTGCCCAGACCTTCATTCCGACCTGCTGACCCCTTCGATGTAGCGCGCGTGCGGTCCCGGACATCCAATGGCATCACAGACCTGTTATTGCTCAATCTCGCATGGCTGAACACCACTTGTCCCTCTAAGCAGTCAGCGCCCTGCGCGGCGGCCGGCGTGACTATTTAGCAAGCCAGAGTCTCATTCGTTATCAGAATTAACCAGACAAATCGCTCCACCAACTAAGAACGGCCATGCACCACCACCCACAGAATCAAGAAAGAGCTCTCAATCTGTCGATCCTCACTGTATCAGGGCCGGGTGAGTTTCCCCGTGTTGAGTCAAATTAAGCCGCAGGCTCCACTTCTGGTGGTGCCCTTCCGTCCATTCCTTTAAGTTTCAGCTTTGCAACCACACATCCCCCGGAACCTAAAGACTTTGGTTTCCCGCAGACTGCCCGCCGCGTCATTGGAGAAACGCCGGCGGATCGCCAGTCAGCTTCGTTTATGGTTAGAACTAGGGCGGTATCTGATCGCCTTCGAACCTCTAACTTTCGTTCTTGATTTATAATGAAAACATTCTTGGCAAATGCTTTCGCAGTCGGTCGTCTTGTGGCGACCCAAGAATTTCACCTCCCACATCGCAGTACGAATAATGCCCCCGTCAGTCCCTCTTAATCAGTACTTCGAGTTCCGAAAACCAACGCAATGGAACCGAGGTCCTATTCCATTATTCCATGCTCTGCTGTCCAGGCGGTCGGCCTGCTTTGAACACTCCAATTCTGTCAAAGTAAACGTTTGGGCCGCGCTCAGCTCAGTCAAGAGAACCGGGCGGAGAGACCGAGAGAAAGGCCAGGCGCGCAGTGGCGCGCCTTGCGGCGGACCGCCAGCCTGCGCCCAAGATCCAACTACGAGCTTTTTAACTGCAGCAATTTTAATATACGCTATTTGAGCTGGAATTACCGCGGCTGCTGGCACCAGACTTGCCCTCCAATAGATCCTCGTTACAGGATTTAAAGTGTACTCATTCCAATTATAAGAAAGACCTTCAATACCAATATTTTATCCCCAGACCATTTGCCAGGGACTAAAACCACACTGGGGCGACACTTAGAACCAAAATACATACATGTGATGTAAGTCTGTGCTTGCATTACAGCACAAATAGGTTTTTAGTATTCATTAATTATTTTGGCAAACAAGCAATGGTACACTATCGGCTACCCAAAAAAGGTGGTCTCCGAAAATCACCCGGGGGGGGGGGGGTTTCGGTCGGTAGCCCATGGACTATTGGGCTGTTTTCCGAACCCCAGCTTTGTCTTCGTCTCAGACTTCATTCATGCAGTTTAGCAATAGGCTGTAGCCTGAGACGGTGCCAAAACCAGGGGTTTAGAAAACAGCCTTGGGCTGTTTGCAACCAGATCGCCCCGGAATTTGTCATCCATTGTGGGGCGCCCATGCGGACATGGCTGAAGGAATTGTTGCTCTTGCTGCATATCCATCTTCCATCTCCCAAAGATCTGGCGACGTGTAGACTTCATAGCGATTCTAAAACCAAACAAACCAGCCGATGACGTGAAGAGCTACCGCCTCATTTTGCTCCTCTCCGTGGCACTGAAACTCCTGGAGCGCCCCCTCCTCTCCGACTCGAGCCCATGATTGACCCGCAGCCCCCACCCAAGCAAACCGGCTTCCGTCGTAGCCGCTCCACCACCGACCAAGTGGCACTCCTGACTGACGACATCGAGACACGACCCGAGTCTCAACGACACAATGCGCTTAGTCACCGTGCTCTTTTATCGTTTAGCCTCGTGGTATATCTTAGAGAATAAAGAAAACTTCGTTTTTATCGAAAGATTATGATATAATAAATTGAATTTTTCACGTTTGCATCTCCAATTTTCTGCAGTTTTTTGGGGGGAAATCGCGATTCAAATTTGGCGCTTTTACCCCGCCGAATGGTTTCGCATTATGACGTTTTCGTCCCATGAAGCAGTGCGTAGACGACGTACAGTGTGATTGTAGCCAATCAGCGTACATTATTTAGAAGACGCCCTCCTAAGATGGCTGCGCCCATTATTTCACGGGCGCGGATCGCGTGGTGATCACTATTGGGACCCATTCATATTGACTTATTTACGGCCTAAAATCGGAAGGACGAAGAGCTTGTTGGATTCTGCAGGATCTGATACTTCCAGGGTCATCTAGTTTTCAAAAAAAAGTTGGACTAAAACTAAAACTTGGAATTTGAGTGGGTAAATTTGGAAAGGAGACGACACTGGCTAAAAGTGGGCATGGCAAAAAGACATGGATCGGTGTGGCAACATGATCAATCCACTGACCTCACGAGTCTGATTCACTTTGTAATTCGATGAGGAAAACGAGTGGTTACAAATCTCTGATTTGCAGAAACTATTGACGGTGGTGAGTAAGAGTGCTGTCGGTGGATTTGTGTAAATCAATATGCCCCTTATTGCTCTGGTTCCATCTTAGTGATTGCGATGATCATTTTTATGATCAGCTTGCCCATAGCTACATGGAATTCACTATTACATAACTATAGTTATCCACCATGGATTGTTTTCGTCAGGTTAGTGCAGACTGAGGCTGTGAGAGTGATAGATCATTGAGCAATGCAAATTTATCATGCCCAAACAAAATCATTTTTTGTTTAACTCGTCGGCTATTTCATTAATCATGTCTGCAATTTGAGACTTAGTTATGTGATCATGACAACGTAATTTTTAATTTAGACCCCAAAATAGTGTACGCAGAGGTGATTCAAGTTACAGGGCAAGTTACAGGTGATTCTGCTCAAATTCACGTTACCCACCCACAGAAAATGTTAACAATTTCAAAAGATAAACTAGAAATGTGTTTGTGGACAAACACAGAGCTGTTTCAAGTGTCTAAAATGACATTCAATATGTGTGTGGTGGTCTAAGTGTGTGCCAAGTCTGAAGTCGATCGCATTTATTCAAGTGTCAAAGATATATTGGTTAACAAAATGTGTACAAATCCTATAGGGAAAACTGCACATTGAATGCGACGTCACATGACCCACGATAACCTCACCATGACATAATCTTAATTTTCGCCAATAACACATCCTGGAATACCGACATACCAAGTTTGACCGCAATCAGAGTTGTACTTCCGGAGACAGAGGGTCTTAAAAACTGCCCCTTAAATGTGACGTCACATGACCCACGATGACGTCATCGTGACGATTGTTATCTTGGCCCTATTAGGGATGGTTGTCGAGGTGTGTGCTAAGTGTGCTAAAATGACTTTCAATATGTGGGTGGTGGTCTAAGTGTGTGCCAAGTCTGAAGTCGATCGGATTTACCCAAGTGCCAATTATATATTGGTTAAGCCAAAACGTGTACACACACTATGAAGAAAACGGCACCTTTAATGTGACGTCACATGACACCCGATGTAGTCATCATGATGTCATCTTAATTTTCGTCTATAACACATCCTGGAATGCATGTATTAATGGGAAGGATACGTGCAATATATCAATCAATTGTGGGATTTGTCATAGAAGCATGACATTTGGCACAGTGCTAGATATTAAAGGTCTAAAGGAGGAGTTTCCGAAATGGAGCCACCGTAAAATAATCCTGTGTGACCGCCAGCAGCCATTTTCCAAAATGGCGGCCGAACACCAAACAGATAGATGGCGTGACATTATAATGTGTATATAAAGTGTTCAAGCGGAACTAAATAGTCACCATTTCATGTCATAGTACCACACAAATAATAAATAAACATTGAATATTGTGTTCAAGGACATTTTTATCATTATTATTGCTAATTAACAGTATAATTAACATGAATTACTAAAGAAGGAACAAAGCCATGAAGTCAAAAAAGTCAGCTAGTCATAAAGGTATCATGTGCGAGAAATGCTTGGATCACTGCTAGGATATTATAAATGCCATAATTCCACCATTTGTTCTCTTCAGCATTACATGTTTAACATTTAAGGATGATGATTTCTATATTGTTTGACATTGTTGGAAAGTAGTATTTATTGATGTATGATACAGGGGGCATATAGCCAAGGTTGGCATTATACCAGGTGCACTGGCTGATCAACTGGGGGCAAGGGCTACATCCATGTTTTGCCGCTTCTAAAAGTATTTGCTGGTGTACACACACTGATTTATAGACATGACTTAGCTACTACCAGGATGCAGAGAACCAGTGTCTAGTCTTATTTGCCCTCTAGTCTTATTATCGGAAATAAACAAACGTGAAATTGATGCGCTTCATCTGAAAAGAGGAAATTCCCGAGGTGATAGAAACGGGCTTCCCCCGTTGTTAAAGCATACAACTAAAGTGTGTATAGATAATAAACAACCCAATCTCTGTCACTTAATTTAATTATGCTAATATTAGTGTTCCCCTGCTATCACAGCACTGTTGCCTCTATTTTCCGATGACTCAAAGTCTGTTGTAATACGACATTCGATGGACGTGGTTAAGCAGGCTGTACAGCAGTGGAACTGGCCAGCAACTAAGAACAACACTTAGAGAGAAGAACACTTCATCATCATGCTGGGAGGAATGCATATTGAGAAGGCTGGAATAAAAGTGCTAGGAGACTGGCTGGAAGACAGTGGTTGAATTGGGTCGAGGCACTTGTCCAGGCTAAGGTAGCATTAGCAGGGACCGCATATTCCTTTTTGAAGGCATCCCATGGTCCTCGAACCAGACACGCACATCAAGTTACAGCGAGCAGCCTGCACATCTTGCTAAAAAAGGCCTACACCCACTACACAGATACACAGGAACCTTGAGACGAACCAGAGACACTTGACTGGTGTGCTCAACAGAATCGGGCAACTCCACATTCCCAGTTTTGGCACACAGGGTTACAGCTGGAACTCCTGGTCTTGACATACGTCAGGTCACTGAGAACGGCAAACTTCCCCCTGTATGTGGACTGCTTAACCAAGCTTGCACCATGTTTTTTTTCAGCCTGGACCACACCAACTACGCGAGATGGTTGCCCATTCGCATTCGAGACAAGATAAGTCTGAGCAATGCCCATCCAGAGATCGCTTCTGAATTCAACAGCGGAAACTTCACAGTTCACAAGACCTGCCGGGTGTTCTCACCCATGGCCATTGACCAAGCCCATGAACAGAACAATGCTGCTGTCATTATATAGGGCTGTGGTTGTCAACTTCCTGAGACCCGGCGCTGCCAAGACCTTTGATGACTATTTAGTAAAGGTCTTATTGCCATATATTCAGGGTCAGCTACAGCATGCCAGTCGAGTGGATGTGGTCTGGGTCCAGTACTGTGACAACAGCATGCAATCTCAGACCAGAAACAAGCGGGGGAAGGGCATCAGGAGGAGAGTTTATGGATCCACGAATCTACCTGGAAACTGGCAGCAGTTTCTGCAGATAGATAATAATAATAATAATAATACAAAGTTCTTATAAAGCGCACATATCCTAGACACTAGATCAAGGCGCTGAACAAAAAAAAATTAACAATAATCAAATTAATGAGCTCTGAACAGTTCAGTCTTCAACAGTTTTTTGAATGTCATTATTGAGTCAGACTGGCGTATTTCTGGAGGGAGTTTGTTCCATAGATTGGGGCCGCTATAACCAAAGGCACCCCGACCAACCACTTTCTTACAGATGGTGGGAGTAAGTGTTGTTGCGTCGTGCAGTTTACGGAGTCGGCTGTCGCGATGATAAATGGAGAGAAGATTGTTGAGGTAGACAGGTGCTGAGGAATGAAGGCATTTCCAGACAAAGATCATTATTTTGAACTTGATTCTGTCAGAAACCGGAAGTCAATGAAGTTGTTGAAGGATGGGGGTGATGTGTTGGAATTTGCTAGTTCCAGTTATTAAGCGAGCTGCGTCGTTTTAAATTCGTTGTAGTCTGGCAATCTGACAACCTGTAGCTCCGTAGAAGTTCTGCTAACTTGGTTGAGCAATTGCGATATGGTATTGGTGTCGTTTTCTCCTGTGGTAGATGAAGAGCTTGGTCTTCCAAATCATTGCGAATGGTTTCAACTTTGTCAGCAAAGTAATTTGAGAAGCGATTGCAGAGTGATGTAGCATCTGGAGTGGTAGATGAGAGAGCAATTTCACTTCCACCAAGAAGCTTATTCACAGTTCTGCAGATTATCTTCTGGTTGGAGGTGCTCAGAATATCATGATAGTAGCTGCATTTAGCCTTGGCGATTAGGTTGTTAACAGTAGAGCGACAGTTTATGTAGCGTTGTCGGTCACATTCTAGACCTCTTCTGCGCCAGATCGATTGCAGATGTCTTCTTTGATGCTTCAAGGATGGTGCTTCCTTTGAGTGTTCTTGCGAATAATCAGAGGAGCATGTTGATGGACGGTGTGAATAGCAGCCTGATTGTAGTTATGAAGAATGCTATTGGGGCAGTTTCAAGAGGAAGTAGTTTCCAGGTCCAAGGCGAAGCACTGCTTGTCGATGGATTTGAAGTTCCGATACTGTGTCACGGATTGCAAGGATGGAGTGCGATCTATCTTATCGATGGAGAGGGCAAATAGCACACTGAAGTGATCAGAGATGGAGCTTTGGGTGACATCGAGATTGATCCAATTTTGGAGGTCGTCATCACGGACAATAACCAGGTCAAGGGTGTGATTCTTTATATGTGTCGGGCCATTGACAATCTGGGTGAAATTGGTCACTGTCAAGAGCTCTTGTAGGCGTTGCACATTTGAAGAGTTGACATTTTCAACATGGATATTGAAGTCGCCAGTGATAATAAGTCTTCCTGAGTAGAGTGCCAAGCCAGTGATAAAATCCTCAAATTCGTCAAAGAATTGGGTGATAGATGAAGAGGGAGGGCGATACATCACGACAATCCGAAGATGGTCAGCAGTAGTTGTACATACATCAGTGTGTTCGAATGAATCATGTGAGAGAGCTGGGATAGAGGGCTTTATGTTCAATGATGACTTGAACACAACCACAGTTCAACCACCCCTCCTGTGTTCTCGGCAGGTCCCAAGATATGAAAACCTGATGGGAGTGAGTTCATCAATGACTGGTGAGTCTCCATCCTG
Organism: Crossaster papposus; assembly: GCA_037893245.1. Lineage (NCBI taxonomy): Eukaryota > Metazoa > Echinodermata > Asteroidea > Velatida > Solasteridae > Crossaster > Crossaster papposus. Next base: position 163,606 of record JBAIAA010000506.1, on the reverse strand, counting down.
TAGCCAAGTTTCAGTGAGGATGGCAATATCAAGACTGTTGTCAAGAATCTACTCAGATATGATGAGAGCTTTGTTACAAACAGAGCGGCAGTTCAATAGTAAAAAGTTGACCGGCTTACAATGATCAGGTATAGGATTGATTTTGATCAAGTTGTTTTGACATACCCCTGCTTGTTTCTTTTTGCCACCTCGGCATCCTCGGCGGGTAGCACGTATTTTGTTTATACCAAGATGGCGTATGTTCTTTATTACCATGGGGTTTAAGTATTCATTTCCTGGCAAATTATACGAATCCTTGAAGTTAAGCAATTGACTGGTGCTGTATTGATACATATTACCTGGAAGCAAGTTGTTCTGAGGTAGGGAGGATGTATCCAGTTGATTGCAGTTTGAGTCCATAACAAAAGGCAGACTGTGTAGTTAAATGCCAACAAGCTGGGCCACCAAGCTGAGTGACAGTAGAGAATAATAGTGTTTCGGTGGTTGAATGGGAAGATTCACTGCCCAAGTACAAAGGAACAAAGCAGCAACAACAATGAATGTGTCCCTCTGTGTAGCACAAGCAGGAGTGTATGCCCGGTTCTGTGGGTCGAGCATGCTTGCACTCAAGAATATCAGAAAATATCCTGCGAAGAATCAGTGGAAAGCAGAATCTTGATATCCTCAGGAATCATCCAGTGTGATCTATGACTCAATAATAACACTCTGTCAAAAGACTGGATAGTTGAAGATAGATTTTCCCGCAGCAAAATTATAAATTCGGGAGAGCGATCTGTTACACATGCTGCCACCATGCTGGCGTAATCCTAATCACAGTTGATGCGAAGCACATCAGTCACCACAAACGGTTCATAAGTTATGTGCAGCCTTTCAGAGGATACTAGTGGTCTCGCCCCCTGCCACCATGAGAAGGCTGATACACGGATGATGCTGCACCTGGCAGATGCAGTCAACCATGGGTTTCAGAAGATTACATTGCGCACAGTGGACACAGACCTGGTTTTCCTCGCTGTGGCAGTAGTATCCAAAATTGTAATCCAGAAACTGTGGGTGGCATTCGGTACAGCTGCACACTTCAGGTGCATCCCTACTCACGCTGCATCTCTTAGTCCCGACAAGCCCAGCTCTGCTATTATTCCATGCCTTCACCGGGTGTGACACTGTATCTTCGTTTGCTACACGGGATGAGAATGCAGCCTAGGAAACTTTGAATGTATCTGAGGAAGTGACTCCAGCATTTTTTGCTTTGTCCACAGGACCAGCACAAATAACTTAGGAGAATTGGCTTTGCTGAAACGATTCACCGTCCTGCTGTACAACCGCACCAGCAGCTTGGAGAACATAGACGAAGCTCGTCAAGAGACGTTTGCCAAGAAAGGACGTGCCATAGATGTCATTCCCCCGACCAAAGCAGTCCTGGCGCAGCATATCAAGAGGGCAGTGTACCAGAGTGGACACTGATGGGGCAAGGCTCTGGAAGTGTATGTTGACATGCCATCCCCAGCTGACTGGGGGTGGTTTGACCCCGACAACTGGAAACCACTGTGGACCACCCTGCCTGAGGCCAGCACTTCATCTAGAGAACTCCTGCACTGTGGTTGCAAGAAAGGTTGTGCAGGAAAGAGGCAAGTGCAAGAAGGCAGCATTGAAGTGCGCTGCTCTGTGCCAGTGTGGTAGACGAGACTGCAATGTATAGACTAAACGAACGCAAGTATAATGCTAGCAAATCATTTTGCTGACTCAGCATTTGTCCTCTACCAGTTTGCAGCTCCCGGATACTGATAGGTTTAACAGTTCCACATGTATTGATAAATGGTTAACAATATGTTACTTTCCAATTGCATGAACATGTGTTCATCATTGCTGTGTGGTTAAGAGAATGATGGCGCTTTCTCGTTCAGTGACATTTCTTCCCCGGTTGACTTGTATGGCTTAATAAAGCGTGATTTAGTCTATGCCAATTATGCTGACTCAGCATTTGTCCTCTACCAGTTTGCAGAACCGGATACTGATAGGTTTAAAAGTTCCACATGTATTGATAAATGGTTAACAATATGTTACTTTCCAATTGCATGAACATGTGTTCATCATTGCTGTGTGGTTAAGAGAATGATGGCGCTTTCTCGTTCAGTGACATTTCTTCTCCGGTTGGCTTGTATGGCTTAATAAAGCGTGATTTAGTCTATGCCAATTATGTCCGAAATAAATGAAATGAGCGGAAATAATAGACGGGTGACCGTTGTGGGTGTATGTAAATCAAATGTGATTTGTTTTGGGGTGCGAGAAGAGAATTGTGTTCGCAAATCCTCTTGTGAGCAATAGCATGCTTTCGTGCCTGCTGTCGTGGCACTCGTCAGTTGCATATGGGTGATTCCATGAGGAATCGGTCATAACTCGCAGGATGTGTGGGTTTGGTGTGCTTCAATCAATGATCGTGATAGCCATATGATTTTGGTTGGGTCCGTGTTATTCCTTTGGTAAAGAAAGCAGTATGTTGAGGGTTTCAACGGTATTTGTTTACTGCTATTAATGTTTAATTGTTACGGCCCGGTGGTTAATGGCTGGGTTGTTGTTGTTGTCGATTGTATTTGGCTCTTTTGCTTTCGCATTTGCCAGAGAAGAGGTTATTGAGATGTTCAATAGGGATGTTTCCCAGTGATGTTTCCCTGGTTTTGTTGGTAATCCACTGGGTTTATATGCACGGTTTGCGTACGTAGGTTGGATGGCGTGCGGATGGCGTGCAAATACGCGTGGCCCGGTTGATGATACCGTTGTGCTGTGATTGGTCATCGTATTGCCCAATGGGGACGTGGGTGCGATGGTGCGGAAAAACAGAGCCTGGATTGTGGACTCATGTTGTGATTCATGGCTAAAAGTGTGTTCGTTTTTTAATTTAAAAAGCCATTATTTCTATTTTCTTCTTCTGGAAAATAGCTTAGTGTGGTGTGGGCTTTTAGAGATGTTTGTCCTCTTTCTTTTGATAGTTGTTTGAACAAGAAACATATTCTCTAACCGTGTGCGGTATTGGAAAACATGTTTTTGTGTGAAAAGAAACATATAGTCTGACCGTGTGCGTTGTTGGAAAGACATGCATTGGTTGGCCCTTTGTTTGTGAGTGGCGGCTACGGTGGCTGGTTTTGTTTCAAATGTTATGTTGTGGTGTAATTTGGGTTGAGTGTTCCCGTTTGCGGGTTATTTTTGTTCCCAATTATAAATTTGCTAATGTGCGTTAAGGTTGTTTTGTTTATAACAAACAAGATGGGGTTTCCATATGTGGATATTTTTTGTTTTCCGGGTGCGATTGTGTGTATGTGGTATATCGACGTGATGTGACGCCTTGTTTGTGGCAGACTTATTTTGCCAAGTCTGTGGTAGTACAATGAGTACTAAAAACAGAGGAAGAAACAACCTGATGATACCATAGTTGTTACTCAACGCGGTATTCTCGGGCAGCTTGGATGGACCATCGACCCATAATACCCCGGGGTGGGGCAAGGAGTATAATATGATTGGTTAAGAGAATGATGGCGCTTTCCCATTCAGTGACATCTCTTCTCCGGTTGACTTGTATGGCTTAATTAAGCGTGATTTAGTCTATGCCAATTATGTCCGAAATAAATGAAATGGGCGGACATTATAGACTGATGACTGTTGTGGGTGTAGGTAAATCAAATGTGATTTGTTTTTGGGGTGCGAGAAGAGAATTGTGTTTGCAAATCCTCTTGTGAGCAATAGCATGCTTTCGTGCCTGATTGGTTAAAAGAATGGTGGCGCTTTCCCATTCAGTGACATTTCTTCTCCGGTTGACTTGTATGGCTTAATTAAGCGTGATTTAGTCTATGCCAATTATGTCCGAAATAAATGAAATGGGCGGACATAATAGACTGATGACCGTTGTGGGTGTAGGTAAATCAAATGTAATTTGTTTTGGGGGTGCGAGAAGAGAATTGTGTTCGCAAATCCTCTTGTGAGCAATAGCATGCTTTCGTGCCTGCTGTCGTGGCACTCGTCAGTTGCATATGGGTGATTCCATGAGGAATCGATCATAACTCGCAGGGTGTGTGGGTTTGGTGTGGTTCAATCAATGATCTTGATAGCCATATGATTTTGGTTGGGTCCGTGTTATTCTTCTGGTAAAGAGAGCAGTATGTTGAGGGTTTCAACAGTATTTATTTACTGCTATTAATGTTTATTTTAATGTTTAAACGTTCCTACGCGTGCGGAACGCCAAACTAGCAGGAAATGTGTACGAACTACATGTACATAATTTACAGACAGGGTATATAAACCAACGATATGGTACCGGTCATTATTAGGCCTTACTATTCTTTTACTACTTCGAAAAAATCGATATTTTTTTTTAAAGATCGGCGCCGATAATTTCCATTTTAGATGACCCTTTCCCCCTAAACAAAAAAGAAATACAAACTTGCTTTCTATTTTTTTTAATTTGTTTTCTTCTGTGAAGCAATCCCCAACCCTTTGGATTATTTTAGGTAATGGATTATTTATATTAATAAACTCATTATTTCCTATAGTATTCTTATACATTAACTTTGTTTGGCGTGATTAAAATAAAGCTGGTCGAGAATTCTTGAGAAATAAGTCTGCAACATATTTGTTTTTGCTAAAAGTAGGCCTAAGAGTTGTGATTTATAATTTAAGGTTTTTATACGAAACAAAAAAGGTCAATATAAAATCATCTTGGTTTGCAAATTATGTTCGGAAAGCACAAAAATGCGGTACAAATTTTGAGTGTTTTCTTGCAGGCTAATGTACACGCACTCCTTACTATTGGTAACACGAATTTCTGAGTTTGTGCCATGTTCACTCCTAACTAGTCTACAAACATTTTAAAACAAACCCGGAAGGGTAAAACAATCAAACAAAGCATTTCTTAAAGCTTTACAAATTTCTCTTCACCTTACTGTACTTGCAAAAGAAAAGAAAACATGTTTAATAATACAGGCATTTATCCCGGACATTTATAAAGCGCACCTACTCACAATGTTTTTACGACGGTAACGAGTTATTTTCGAGGTCTGTACTGTGTGTCTAAAATAATTATGAACGTGTACTTTGGGTACTTGTTGGTAGAACCATCGTCCAGTAGAGTCCCGGTGTTTACCACAATGGCTGCTCACGTACCGTGACCGCGCCATTGTATCGGTGTAAACCAGGAACGCGTTCAGAACGGGGCCCGTTCGAACGCCGGAGAGCGGGCGGATTAAAAACAATGGGGCGTTCCTTCCCGTTCGAACGCGTTCGCACACATAACATAGTTTTGGTCTCTTCCATAATGCTTCCGTCACACCAAACTAGTTCTCAAAACGTCCTGCCCCGTTCTAAAAAAATCTTAAAACGGGCTGTGCTGGGGGTAGAACGTGTAACTTTGGCCAAATAATGTCGTAAATACGATGCTACTTCGTTCAGAAACAGTCCTCGATATGTCCATCTCGTATTTAACCCGTCCGCAGTAGTTGGTATCCAGTTCAAATCGGGTAAAATTGCCCGTTCACCTCGTGTGGATAACGTTTCCAAGCAGTCCAAGCCCGTCCGTAGTTAGTTTAAACCCGTTCGGAACTTGTTCTACCTCGTTTCTAATACGTCTCAACCCATGCTAACTATTTCTTAACAAGACCACTTCGTTCCCAAACAGTTCACCTCGTTCTCGCCACGTCCTCATATCGTCCCTAGTGCGTTCTGAACGTAATTGCAATCGCGTCCTGGCCCGACGGCTATAAATACCCAGCGTTTTTGTCAGTCCTCATTCGCGTTTGCCGCTTCAACCTGTGCAGATCAACACTTCAAAGATTTCCGACATCGAAATTTACGAGCATCATGCCCCCAAAGAGGAGTGGATCGGGAAGACGAGCCGTGGGAAAACAGCCAGTACTACTACCCGAAGATCCCGAAGCCCCGTCCCAAATAGGATCGAAGTACGGCAATTCCGTTTGTAGTACGTCCATCTCGTTTTAATTACGTTGTTACTCCGTCTAATTGCAGAACGGGGTGGCCACCAGCACCCTTCCCGTCTGAGCCTGTCCATGAAGTTCGTAAAGGCCCTGTCACACATTGACGACATCGATAAAGTTCTTATAACGTTCTTGAAAAAAGTGACAGAACGCAGCAGAACAGTGATAGATGGTAGTAGTATCAGACCGTTATATGACGTGGGTGGTCGCCAACGCGTGAGTAGCGCGTTAAAAATAGTTGATACGCTGGCAAACGCTGAACCACAGAAAAAGTCAAGTAGAACCGTGATTTCAACGTGTCCATAACGCGTTGATAACGGGTTCATAGCGTTCGCCAACGCGTGAGTAACGCGTTAGTAACGCGCTCGACGACTGATGAACGACTGCCCAGCGCGTGAGTAGCGCGTTCCAACGCGCGCCAGCGTACTGCAACGACCACATGATTAGTTGTATAAAAAGCCGACGCGCTACTACAGTAATGGCAACATTTCGACAACACGCGGGTAAACGTTGACCAACGCTAGGCCAGCGTTCGCAACACGCTGAACGCGTTACCCACACGCTGGAACACCCTGTCACACGCTGAGGCAAAAATACATTTTTCAACATACCTAAAATCTCAGCGTTTGCCAGCGTGTGACTGCATACGCTGGCGGCGCGCGGGAAGGTCGTTACTCACGCGTCGAACGCGCTAGACGATCATTACAAACCCACTACTCACACGCTGGCGATCCGCTGTCGTATTTTTACTATAAATCAGTGATGCGTTCCTCACACGCTGAACGCTATAAACCCGTTATCAGCGCGTTATGGACACGCTGAAATCACGGTTCCACTTGACTTTTTCTGTGAAAGTTCAGCGATTGCCATCGTATCAACTATTTTTAACGCGCTACTCATGCGTTGGCCTACAACGTTCTGGTGTGACAGGGCCATAACCAGCGTGTCGTCAGCGTACGTCAGCGTGTGAGTAGCGGGTTGATAACGATCGTCTATCGTGTTCGACGCTTGAGTAACGAACCTCCAAAGTACCGCCAGCGTGTGCAGTCACACGCTGGCAAACGCTGGGAATTGTAGGTATGTTGAACAAAATATGTTTTCCTCAGCGTGTGACAGTGTGTCCCAGCGTGTGAGTAACGCGCTCCGCGTGTTGCTAACGCTGGCCTAGCGTTAATCAACGTTTGCCAGCGTGTTGCAAAAATTACAACACGTTACTCACGCGTTGGCCTAAAACGTTCTGGTGTGACAGGGCCATTACAGAACGCTCTGTGAGCGGTCTGTGGACGCTATGGACGGTTAACGGTCGGTGGAGGGTCTGAATGACACCGCAGACGGACGCAACTTAATCGGTCAAGTTGATGTCCCCGTAGTCCCTGCGGATTTATAGCGCCTTTGTACCGAACGTGTACAGTATGTTAAGCCCCTGTCTATAATTCCGTTCATAAACCGATCTTAAATATTTTTAATTCGGACACGTTCGGAGAGAAATGTTAAAAACACAGCCAGTAATGAAAATACACCGATCATAATCCGGTCTTATTCCGGATCTAATAAGTTGCTATTCCGATTGCAATCCATCTATATTCAGAACCTCTCCGATCATCACCGGACATGCCAAACTTTGACAAATTCATTGATCTCAAGACCGACCGCTTTCCGAACATTCCGTTTATATTCCGTTCGTCTCCGGTTGCAAAGAATATACACCGAATTGTTCACCGAACGTCTACCGGTCAAAAGCCACGCAATTCCGGACTATTCCGCATGCATTTTTAACTATTCCGATCGCCGGTGGCGCACCGAACGGCAACCGAGGGTGGGACGGCTATAACAAGGAGCGCACCCGGCACCTTCTCTCACAACGCTTTAAAACATTTTAACGTGCACTACAAACTGTTCCGTACTCTTCCGTACCTATTCCGCATTGCAACGAATGACAACGAATGAGTACAGTGTGTATTCCGCGTATTCCGTGCATATTCCGTGTGTATACCGGATACCGTCTTCGTGAGGTTGCCGCGACAATTCGGATAAATTATAAAACAGGTTCAATAATTTCCCTGAGTTCCTAAGTGTATCACCGAACGTACACGAGTATATAGCGTTGGAAACTGAGGGAAACAGAGGGAAATCCGTTTTTTTACTCGGAACATGAATGAAGTGACGATTCAGACAAGTGTCACAGGGGCTTTAACAGTCCACCCTCCGTTCTCTTGATAAAGCGGCCATAAAGCGCCCAAGAGCGTCGTCATAGAGTACATGTGCTGTTCTTGCCGCGCCCTGTCACCGTTTATTTGCGTTCACTCACCGTTCTAGAACGTTCTCCTCCGCCCATCTGCCAACCTTAACGTTTTAGTACAGTTTTGAGTGCAGTTCATTAACGATCGAATACACATCTTGTACAGTCGTGCTCGCGCTCGATCTTTCTTCATTAACCGAGTGTATATAAAGCAAATTCTTGAAGATATAGCTGTGATTATTCGATATACGATGTGCTCTGCGTAAATGTAGTCGACAGAATGATCGAGATGCTGCGTTCCGTCGGCATTTTATACAACTTTGTAGAACGCGGTAAAACGTATACCGGGCGGCAATGGGACGAAGGAAAGACGTACGAAACGGAGGAAGGACTGTACAAAGACTTTAGAGGGACGCAATCAAGTACGGTCAACGGTCGAAGTGCGGTCAACTACGGTCTACTACGGTCTACTATGGTCAAATCAACTACGTTCGTGACCATAAGGTGTGACCACCGCTTAATGGCCCTGTCACACTAGAACGTTTTAGGCCAACGCGTGAGTAGCGCGTTAAAAATAGTTGATACGCTGGCAAACGCTGAACTTCCACAGAAAAAGTCAAGTGGAACCGTGATTTCAGCGTGTCCATAACGCGTTGTTAACGGGTTCAATGCGTTCGCCAGCGGGTGAGAAACGCGTTAGTAACGCGCTCGACGACTGATGAACGACTGCCCAGCGCGTGAGTAGCGCATTCCAACGCGCGCCAGCGTACTGCAACGACCACATGGTTAGTTGTATAAAAAGCCGACGCGCTACTACACTAATGGCCCTGTCACACCAGAACGTTTTAGACCAACGTGTTGGAATTTCGGTAACACGCGGGTAAACGTTGACCAACGCTAGGTCAGCGTTCGCAACACGCTAATCGCGTTATCCACACGCTGGAACACGCTGTCACACGCTGAGGCAAAAATACATTTTTCAACATACCTAAAATTTTCAGCGTTTGCGAGCGTGTGCCTGCACACGCTGGCGGCGCGCAGGGTGGTCGTTAATCATGCGTCGAACGCGCTATACGATCGTTAATAACCCACTACTCACACGCTGGCGACCCGCTGTCGTATTTTTACTTTAAATCAGCGATACGTTCCTAACACGCTGAGCGCGTTCCTCACACGATACTCACGCGCTGGCATACGCTATGAACCCGTTATTAACCTGTATAGACACGCTGAAATCACGGTTCCACTTGACTTTTTCTGTGAAAGTTCAGCGATTGCCAGCGTATCAACTATTTTTAACGCGCTACTCGTGCATTGGCCTAAAACGTTCTGGGGTGACAGGGCCATAACCAACGTGTCGCCAGAGTACGCCAACGTACGCCAGCGTGCGCCAGCGTGTGAGTAGCGGGTTGATAACGATCGTCTAGCGTGTTCGACGCGTGAGTAACAAACCTCCAACTCTCCGCCAGCGTGTACAGTCACACGCTGGCAAACGCTGGAAATTGTTTGTATGTTGAAAAAAATATGTTTTCCGCGTGTGACAGCATGTCTCAGCGCGTGAGTAACGCGCTCAGCGTGTTGCTAACGCTGGCCTAGCGTTGGTCAGCGTTTGCCAGCGTGTTGCCAAAATTACAACACGTTACTCACGCGTTGGCCTAAAATGGTCTGGTCTGACAGGGCCATAAAGCAGTGGTCACATCTTACGTTCATGAACGTAGTTGAACGTAGTTGAACGTAGTTAAACGTAGTTAAACGTAGTTAAACGTAGTTAAACGTAGTTAAACGTAGTGAAACGTAGTGAAACGTAGTGAAACGTAGTGAAACGTAGTGAAACGTAGTGAAACGTAGTGAAACGTAGTGAAACGTAGTGAAACGTAGTGAAACGTAGTGAAACGTAGTGAAACGTAGTGAAACGTAGTGAAACGTAGTGAAACGTAGTGGACCGTATAGTTCTGAACGTACTTAGACCTTGAGGAAAGCCATGATTTGGCCGTAGTTAGCCCAAAAGTTTTAAACATGTTGAACATATTTCTACGGTCACCTTGAATGCCTATACCGTACTGTGAGCCTAGTATATACGTAGTTAACCCTAGTTGGCCCTACTTGACCGTAGTTGACCGTAGTTGACCGAAGTAACCACGACACTACGGTTGAAGTACGATCAACTACGGTCTACTACGGCCAAACGAACTACGCTCAACTACATTCATGACCGTAAGATGTGACCACCGCTTTAAGCACATTGCAGCTGTTTGTTCCATGTTTGGATGTTGTATGGCTACACTGTTAAAAATTATGTACCTTCACATTTGTTTTTCTGTTGAAAATGTCAAAATATTACAGTAGATATTACTGTTTTGGGATTTCTTTGCATAGAAACAAAACTAGTACTGTCTATGTACATTTTTCTGAATATCTCTGTTTGGTTACAGAATGTAACATTCCCTTGAAGCATTCCCTTCCGTCTCTGTTAAGACACAACAGCATCACTGTTTCATAACAACACATTTTGCTGTAAATATACAGCAAGTGTACATACAAGTATTTATTTACAGATAATTTACTGTTCTCCTACATGAATCTCATTACACAGCAACTGACCAATCAGAAGTGAGAAAATTAGTGTTCACAAAAGTTATGTTAAACTGTGTTGTTTTACCACAAAACACACTTTTTTGACCATTTTGTGTAATTATTAAAGCAATTCCCTAATTACATTTTGATTTTTTGCAAATAAACCTGAAGAATCGCATCCCATCTTCCTCCGCATTGAAATATTGCAATTATTCATTTGAAAGCGTGACTTCATCATTGCGGGAAAAGCTGAATATAAAAGTAACTCACGACATTGGTTAAAGTGTTTAGTAGGTAACCGTAGCATTTGTACTACTGTATCTATTTGTACACGTGAAGTAATAGTATTGTGTAATGTGTAATAATAACTAAATGTAGTTTCCCATTCCCACTTCATTCATCGATGTAAATAGCATAACAACAGAAAACTGTACGTCAACAGGAGCGTTTGCTTTTGGACAAAACAACAACGGGTTAATCACTGTTGCAAAACAGGGGAATCCCTGTAGGTGTACCAGTGCCCAATACAGTAGAATCTCTGTTAATAAACAGAGATAAAACAACAGTAGAATGTACTGTTAAAAAACAGTACCTTCTGTAATGCCAATTGACAATAGAATGTACTGTTAATTAACAGATATTAACAGTGTACTCAAAGGTAAACCAACTGCAGGATTTTGCAGGATTCAGGTTACACAGAGTTTTAACAATTTGGATTTGGAAGATTTTTGAGGATTTTGCAGGATTCGTGTTATGTGCAAGAAAAATGGGGTAGGGAGTTAGGGTTAAGGGTCAGAAAATTCAGGATGTCTATTAGTTTAGTGGGAAGGAGGGGGTTTCGTGCACCCTCGGAAATCAATTTCTGATTGGTGTCTCTAGGTCAGAAAAAAATGCGTAGAAAACGATTTGCTATGTTAAAAAATTCAAAAAATGTCCCACGTATTATTTTTATGCAAATTAGTGCCGCCATTATCAAAAAATCCATTTGTCAATATATCTCAGCCAATATTGCAGTTAACTGAATCAAGAAGGTGTCTAAACCCATGTTTTGAGGGTCAAAGATCACAATAAAACTATTCCCGAAGTGACATGTGTCCGTGGGATAGGAGTATTATCGAATTCATTTGTAAACATTATATCGGCCCATATTGACATAATTGCACAAGTAAGGTGTCTGTACCCATGTTTTGAGGGTCAAGGATCATTAGAAGACTTCCTTAAGTAACTTTGTGTGTCGGTGGCATCTAAATGCCGAAGTGCCAGCATTACCTAAAAAATGTTGTTGCTGTATCTCAGCCAATACTACATATCAATTAAGAGGCACTTTGAAGGCAATTATTTGAAGGCAAAAATTGTATGTATTTTTTTATCACAGGTCCACTTTCAGATCCATTAGTCATTGTTATTGTCGCCGCTATATGTATTTGTCCTGTAGTTTAATCTTGAGTGATATTCCCTTATAGAACCTTTATTTGCATAAAGCCGCAGGTCAAACCCCCACATAAGCATGCTTGGTATGTTATTACGTAACACATTCGGTATCTTCACTTATTACCGCGGCGTGCGGGAGATTTTGAGTCAGTTGCGCTTACGCTCCTGACCAACTCACTTCGTTATTTAATCTAAGTCTTAAAGAAACAAATTTGCCAAAAACCAACACACAAATAAATTAACAAACAATTAATTGCAAACTGTGATTATAGACGGCGGTGATATTGGACCCATATATAGCGTTTAAGCACTCTAAGATTGTAGGAGTGGCAAGCTCAGAAGAGTCGTTGATGCTTATAATTATGTGTATACCTTGTAATAATGTTCCGGTAGTATCGTAGTTTTAACCACTATAATTAACCAATTAACCAATATTGGGTAAATGGAGTAATATCGGGTAGTAATAACAATGTACTTCCAGAAATATCGGTAACATTCTTCCAGGTAATAATGGCTAATATTGGGTAATGGGGTAATATTTATCGGGTGGTAATAACGTTATTCTCTCTGGTAATATTGGGTAAAAGGGGAAATATCGGGTGGTAATAACAATGCAATGTTGGAAATAACGGTAAAATTCTCCCTGGTAACAGTGGGTAAATGGGGTAATATCGGGTGGTAATAACAGGGAAATATTTGTATACCATTTCCCGTTATTACCCAGTAATAACTAGTAATAACTATAGCGTTATTACTCGTTATAACCCGCGTAATATCGGTATGTTACCCGGAAAAGAAGGGGAGAAAGAAGAGGACGAGGACAAATTTGACTTTAAAGGTTTCATTGAAAGCGATGATGACTGATGGATCTGAAAGTGGACAATTTTTAAAATAATTGCCATATAAAAGTGCTTCTTAATGGATGTGTAATATTTTTAGAATTTGCGCATTTACATGCCACCGACACACAAAGTTACTTAAGAAAGTCTTCTAATGATAACGCTCAAAACATTGGTACAGACACCTTACTTGTGCAATTATGTCAATATTGGCCGATATATCGTCACCGTCACCACGAAGTAACACTAATGTCACGTGATACGCGCGACCCCTTTCTGGCGTTTTTACGAAGTAACGCAAAGCCCATAGCTAATACACGCGGATAGCGTCACTTCGTGAAAACTCACAAATCAGATACGTCGTTTACGAGTTTTCACGAAGTGACGCCATCCGCGTGTATTAGCTATGGGCTTTGTGTTACTTCGTGAAAAAGCCAGAAATGGCCCCGCGTATCGAGTTTTCACGAAGTGACGCCATCCGCGTGTATTAGCTATGGGCTTTGTGTTACTTCGTGAAAAAGCCAGAAATGGCCCCGCGTATCGAGTTTTCACGAAGTTACGCTATCCGTGTGTATTAGCTATGGGCTTTGCGTTACTTCGTGAAAACGCCAGAAAGGGGTCGCGATTCAGCCATGACATTAGTGTTACTTCGTGGTGACGCTGACGATATATATACAAATAAGTTTTAGATAATACTCCTATCTTATGGACACATGTCACTTCCGGAATAGTTTTATTGTGATATTTGACCCTCAAAACATGGGTCTAGACACCTTCTTTATTCAATTAACTGCAATATTGGCTGAGATATAGTGAAACATTGATTTTTCGATAATGGCGGCACTAATTTGCATAAAAATGATACGTGGGACATTTTTTGAATTTTTTGTAAGGACTGATTTTGTAAACGATAAATTCATTAATTCATGTATGTGAAAGAGTAATTTATGCTTCTGTACAACAAGTCGATACCCAAAGTGATTTGGAGATACTATGGATCAAACTTCGTCTAAGAAGACTTCCACGAGCAGTCTCTGCCCTGATTTTTGCTGTTGTTTATTTTCCCGACATCACTATGCAAGATAACATGGTATATCACATTCAAGATGCATTGGATTCTGTCAGAATTGATAATCCAGATGCCGGCTTCTGCATACCGGGGGACCTCAATCGGCTTGATATTTCTCCCCTCTGTAAAAACAACAAATTCAAACAGGTGGTTAACCAACCTACAAGGGAAAATGCCACATTGGACCAAATCGTAACTAACTTATTTGATTTCTACCAGACTCCCACTATTGCCTCACCAATCGGAATGAGCGACCACTCATCAGTCATTTGGCTTCCGAAAAAGGATATGGAACCTGTTTATCAGTGTACCATCATAAAAAATGTTAGAACCATGAGAGATTCAGACATCCAAGAATTTGGTTACTGGATTACCCATCTTGAGTGGGATGAGGTCACTAAATGTGATTCGGTTACCGACAAAGCAAATGAATTGTATAATACTCTTCACATCGTATCGACTTCCACTTCCCAATACGCGAGATCAAGATGCATTCATCTGACAAACCGTGGATGACTGCTAAAACGAAGGCTCTTATTCGCAGACGTCAAGCAGTTTTTAATCATTCAAGACCACCTTTGTGGAGATTCTACCGCAACAAAGTGATTCAAGCCAGTAAGCAGACAAACATGAATACTATCATAACAGAGTTCAGATATTGAAAAAATATAATCCTGCACAGTGGTACCGTCATATCCTTGCTTGCTTTAAAGGAAACATGCAGTCTAACATTTCCATTACGCATGTTTTGTTTTAATTTAATATATTTATGTGTATTAAATGTGAATTAAAAGCAAAACTGGTTCTAGTGTACGTTTAGTGTGGTAATTTGCCGCCAAACAATTGACCCCCCCCCCCCCCTTTTTTTTAATTTCGCGGCCACTAAATATTAGTGACGTAAACCGAGGCAGGACCCGGACAAATTCTCAATAGTCGGTATGCAACGTCTAGATACGAGACGTGTTCGCGTGGTCACGTACGCACATATTGTTGTGTGTTGATGCACCCACAGTGTACGTATCGCGTACGCTTTGTGCACGGTAATCGAATTTTACATGGACGATCGTGAAGTTCTTCCCCAGTTTTTGGTGAATCCGACGAAAACAGTACTGATTCGTCCGATTCGAATCACAGTATTTCTTATTCAGACACGGACTCGAGCCAGGATAAAGATGGGGTCCCTCTAGGCGCTCTAGGTCGAATTGCGAAGCACGACCGCTCAAAATGTTCGCTGCAGCCGAAAATCACTAGGCCCGCCCGGACCACTTCGCTCTGATAAGCTTTACTTTGGCTGTCCAAATCCTCTGATATTTAGGATCAGCCGGAAACAAATGAAGCCTTAATTACTTCATTCTTAGTAGTTTTGCTACACCTAGCAGCTACACATCGTGTCTGCATGACCGAAAACTGTTATATTTTTATTATTTCTGTATTTTCTGTTGAAAACTGCAGACATTGGAAATATGTTGATGATTTAACTATAGGTGAAATAGTGAAGCATGGCCAACCATCTCACATGCAAAGCTATCTTGATGATTTGTCAAGTTGGTGTTATGACAACAGTGTACTTCCAAAGCCATCTAAATGTCAGACCATGACAGTAAGTTTTTTGAAGCGTGACATACCTAGGTCCTCATTTAAACTTGATGACATAGCTTTGAATCCTGTGACCTCTATGAAGTTACTCGGTGTTACTGTACAAAACAACCTGAAATGGGACATCCATATCACAGATATTGTCTCTAAGGCATCCCGTAGGTTGTACACTCTGTGTATTCTTAAGAAGGCTAATATACCCACCTCTCACATGGTTGCTGTGTACACTGGCTACATAAGGCCCATTTTAGAGTATGCTGGTCAGGTTTGGCACAGCTCTATTAGTGTTCGCCAAAGTGATGCCATTGAAAGCATACAGAAACGTGCAGTGCGTATCATTCTTGGCCATGGCTATGATTCCTACACCGCAGTACTCAGTGTGCTTGGTTTGCCTACCCTTAAAACTAGGAGGGAGAATCTGCTGCTTAAGTTTGGTAACAAACTTCTTAACTCTAATAGATTTAGAAACATGCTGCCACCACTTAGGGAAAGTGTGTGTAGCAGAGAGCTTAGATCAACCACCATCACTGGCATGCAGGTCCCTAAGTGTAGGTCTGTTAGATACAACAAGTCCACCATTCCATCATTAGTTAGCATATTAAATAGTATCAACTAGTGGTTTAACTTGGGTATGTAGTACATTTACACTTGTGGTTTTATATATTTCCAGTGATACCAGTAATGGAATGTAAATTTTCACCTTTGGTGTGTGAATGTTATGCTTTGTATCATGTCTGTTTGTTAGCTTTTTCCTTTTAAATTTTACTGTAACTGTGACGATATGAACTTTTAGCCTGATTTTGTAAATATTGTAATTGTCAGCATTTATGCTGTTGTGTACAATATATTTTGTTGTTTTTTTGTTTTTTTAATAATAAACCAGAATAAATAAATAAATAAATAAATTTGTACCCTGATTCAGAATGAAAAATCATGTAAAGACGGACACTTGTTGCAATGCGCGCAGTCAGTTTACGATAGGCCGGGTAGCAGAGCGCGGCGAGTCTCTGCCTCAATTAACGTCACACCTCATTTTATGTTAATGAGGCTTCTCTTTGAGGGGCGGAGTGGTTTTACCAAAATTTTCAAAAATGTATTTCTCCCATTTACCACAGAAAATAAACACAACCACACACATAATGTTGTTGTCAACATTATACTTTATTGATTTAAGCCAAACAAAATTATTATTACATGTTTCGTATAAGGTTGGATACACCATTGGTAATTGCTTGAATTATCATGAATGGGTGGATTAAGGGGGTTGCATTTTATAGTAAATATTGTTTAACTGACTGTCCGAAGTTTTACAATCATGGATGCTGAGAAAAGCAAGCAAAACGGCGTTCGTTTTCAACCGGCGTCAGGCAGTGGTTATGATGTTGTTCTTGTTTTTTCGCGATTGCCGTCCGGCGATATGTTATAGTAAATATCGTTTAACCGACTTGTCCGAAGTTTTACAATCATGGATGCCGAGAAAAGCAATAAAAACGGCGTTCGTTTTTAACCCGTGTCGGGCAGCTATTCTTAAGCCGTCCGGCGATCGTGAATTATTTGTAAACAACATGTAGTGGAGTGCCGTGGCCTCGTGGTCTGGAGCATTGAATTTGTAATCTGTAGGTAAAGCTACAGGTTGTGGGTTCGAGTCCGGCCTGGGACTACGGTTCGTGTGCCCTTGGGCAAGGCACTTTGTCACTCATTGCTTCTCTCCACCCAGGAGTAAATGGGTACCTGTGAGGGCAGAGATGGTTATATTGTGGTTGGTTTAGCTGGTTTGCGCCGAAATGGCAGCATCGAGCTGTATACTCCCCAGGGAGCTGAGATAGTATTTGGAATGTTTCATGAGCCCAATGACCGGGGAAATCTTAGCGCTTAGAAACACTTGTATTAAGCGCTATATAAATATAAATGTTATATGTTATTGTTATTGTTAACATTAATTTTTTGGAGCAATTAAAGGGTATCTGATGCAATTATTTAGCTGGATGCCTAGAAACATTATTTACTTTGAGATACTTCTCAATAATTCGATAGTAAATATTGTTGATATCTGCAACTGGTGTATTCTAATTTTAAATACAATTCAATTTTTAGGAACAATTACAGGATATCTTGCGCAATCCTTTTTTTGGATGCCTACAATAGTTATTTATTTGCAAATAAGTACGATATTTCCTTGATAATTTGGTAGTAAAATGTTTCGATATCTGCAAATGGTGTATTCTACCTTTAATTCTCAGCGATATGCCACAAAAATGTTTTTCGGAAGCACTTGCAAGGGCACGTTCAACCGCCTACCGGCTGTATGCAACCGACAGAGACGACATTCTTCCCCGTCCTGGACGAGGTTATGCCGCCCGACATCCGTCGTAAGTCACGAGTTTTGAGACTCGCCGCAGCAGCCAAGGATAACCCAGACCACCTCCTCCATCACCGAGTCTCATCCGCTGCCATGATCACCAACAACCAGCGTCTCAAGTCACGCCAGCGAGTTCGATCCATCGCGCCGACGAGTTAGATCCTTCCAAGGCATTGAATGACCGTGTCAACCACGGTCCACCCTCCATCCGCACCGCCTGCCCACCGGCCAGTTCGTCGGTGCCGCCATGTGCTGAGCTACTAAACTACTGAACTAACAGTGAGTACCGCTTAACCCTAACCCTCCCAAATCCTCCAAATTCCTCATTGCAAAATGCAGGATTTTGCAGGATTGAGGTCACTTGGAGTTTGATGCATTGCAGGATGTTGCAGGATTGAGGTTACTTGGGGTTTTACCCCTGCAGGAATATGGAGGATTCAGGTTATCAGGCTGAATGTGACACACAAGGATTTTGCAGGATTGAGGTCACTTGGAGTTTGATGCATCGCAGGATTTTGCAGGATTGAGGTTACTTGGGTTTTTACTGACTGCAGCCAGGGCAAGACTGCAGGATTTTGCAGGATACAGGCTGTATGGTCACCAGTGACCAATATTGACTAATATTGGAGGATTTTGCAGGATTCAGGTTACTTGGAGTTTTAACCATTTAGGAATTGGAGGATTTTGCAGGATTCAGGTTATGTGTAAGTAAAAATGGGTAGGGAGTTATCGTCTGCGTTCCGGTACTGCTCGTGTCGGCGTGACCCTCAAACGTTGGGGCATTCAAGAAATGGGACATGAAAGGCATGTCCAGCACATGATGACAGGTTGTCCAGTAATCAAATCGCTCAGTAATCTCGCTTCTCTCCGTTGTCCCAACGTCGCAGCAAGAACCTGCCTGTGTTGACCATAATAATGTTGATTGACTTGTTCGTTAGCAAGATCTCTAAGATCTCTAAATGACCTAGCAGAAAGGGATCCTGGTATTAAGCCTGCACAAGCTGACTATACATGTTGCCAAACTCCCCTCTCATCTCTTGCACCCGCTTCAGACGCGAAGGTGGTGAAGATCTTCAAGATTGCCCTAGCAAAGACCTGCTCTCCGACTGAATAGGCTGCAATTGGGGGGTGCAGGAATCTGAACTTGTATGGTTCAGCTCATACCTCCTATATTGATCTCAAGTTGTCAAAATAACAGGTTGATTTTCTGATCAATCAGTCCTCAAATATGAGGTTCCACAAGAATCTGTATTGGACACGTAACTATGCGCCACTTCCTGTCCAAGTTCTCCTGGTGATGATATTGGCATATACAATGTTCTTGGAACGTGCTTAAAAGACATCCAATGATAACTGACAGCCAATCTCCCCAAATTCAACGCAGAAAAAAACCAATATCTTGTCATTATGCTCTCGGCACCTTAATCACGCCTGACATACACATATCATGCTCTGAAGTCCGCAGTCTTGGTGTTATTTTTGATAAGACAATAAACCTCGATCAACATGTCCCTTTCGTGTGTCAATCTTCTTACATGCATCTACAAAGTGTAGGATCACCCAGAAACTCACTGACACTTTATGCAGTAGAACAACTAATTCATTCAACTTTTGTATCACCCAGATTAGATTTTTGCAACTGCCTACTTATAGGACTCCCACAGCATGTAATAAAACGCCTCAAATGTGTCCATAACGTATAATCACTTATAATTGTTATCAGATAGAGTACAGACGTGCATTGGTAATTTGGTTGAAAAAGAGTGGGGCTTATCCTTGCAATCACTTTCTCACAGCAGATCTGTTGCTAGTCTGTTTTATAGTTTTTTCATGGTAAATGTTCTACCGCTGTGTCCAGCTTGGTTCCTTCAGTTCCTGTTTGCTCCCACTAATATACATGTACTGTAACTGTACTTAGATGTAGAACAAAAAGCTGTGCCAATAGCGTTTCCTTTGTTTTGTAGCTCTGTGGAATTATTTGCCTGTTGCACGTTTCTCTCATCATAATGATCTTTCTTGCTTCAAGAAGAATCCTAATTTCCATCTTTTGCTTGTTTAATTTTGTTTTCTCTGTAGCTCCTTACCTTGCGTTGCTTTTGCCTTGTTTAGAGCGAACTGACATGAAAAATATCACTATGTTACATTGTGACTGGGTGCTGATAACAACTATGTGTGTTATTGGTCTTACCTGCAAAATACGTCTCTGACAGGAACGATGTTTGTAGTACTTGTATACACCAAAGTTGTACACTCTTTTGTCCTGGAAGGCATTGTTAACCTCTGCAATTGTGCGGGCTTCTGTTTCTGCTGATGCCACAATGCCAAGAAGTCTGGAGTAGTGTACAGCATCATCGATAGATATTCTACCAGTCTGAAAAGCAATAACAATGTGCACACCTATATAAAAGTACATGTACATGTATAACTTACAATCAGTGATTTCAGATACCGGTAGCTACTGTGTTTATATATCTTCTGCCATTTGGGAAACAATCTACACGTATGTATAAACATACAGTACGTACATGACGCCTTTAAAAGACCTTTGAACGCCTACGTCTTGGACCCGGCCATTTAACATACCGTACGTTTGGCAGGAGTTTTTATCGTGTGCAAAATTGAGCATTATAATTGTGTTGTCGTGCGGTTGCAAAAACAGACAAATGTTTGGGTCATTCATTTAATTTAACTGTTAGGAAATGTCGGCAAAAAGGGTTAAATTTTGACATTAACTAATCCGAGAGCTCATAGCAAGGTTTCAATTCCAACATATATTTCTATATTGCAAAATGTATATTGACATAATTATACAGAATATTATGGTACGAAAGTTGTTAATGAAATACATGAATAATAATTACTATGTAAAGGCCCTGTCACACCTTTGCGTATATCAAGTACTTATGAGTTCCTTATTAAAAAATTTCAATACGCAGCCGTACGCTCAAAATTTAAAAATGTTTCGATTACTTTGACTTATATGCGACGCACACCTAGCGTATAAGTAACGAATTCAGCGCATCCATGGCATATGAGGTGCGTATGAGGTGCGTATGAGGTGCGTATGCAGTGCGCAACACCATTTTACTGCTGCGAATAGCTGCGTATGCAGTGCGCATGCCGAGCGTATTCCAGACGCACCCTACTTATCCCGACCGCATGCCTGACGCACTTCCGACGAATGCCGAGCGTATTTCCGTCGCATGTCCGCCGCTCGCCACGCGTTATAAAAAGGCGGCGGCTTCCTGCTGTTGTCAGTACCAGTGCAGATTCCATAGCGTGAACATCAGCGTATTACCGCGTATGAACCGCTTATCCCCAACGAACACATAGCGTATTTGTACCGCACTCGACCGATGCGGGACCGATGCGCTGCGTATTTATAACTTATGACCTGCGTAACAGCGTACGCTGCGTAGTTTTGTGCTTGCCCAAAACTATCCGGCGTACTGGGCCGTACTGTGCGCATGCCTACGTACATAAAACTTACACAAAACGATTGAGATGCATATGAGGTGCATATTGTGCGTATGACAAAAATGTCAATGCGCAACTCATAAGGAATTAGGATACGCAAAAGTGTGACAGGGCCTTAAGACAAAAAGAGGCAATATGAAGACATGTTCAAAAGGCAAAAGACAAAATTCTTAAAGAGAAATGCCTTTTAAAATTTAAACACTAATAAAAACAAAACCAACAGTTTATACAAAAAACGGAACAGGACAGCCAACACACAAAAAACTAACGAACTAAGATGTACATACATTGAGGACAAGAAACTGGAGTACTTAAAACTCACAAACAGATTAAATGATGGAAAAGAAACAAATGTTAATAGAGAAAAAATCTATGTAAAATACTTAAGGTGCCCTCACACCATAGCGTATGCTGAAATCGATGAGCTGCGTGTAAACATATTTTTATACGCACCAAACGCAACCCAAATCAACAATTTTGTCAATGTTGTCAAGTTCAACCTATGGGTTGCGTGTGAGTTGCGTGTGGGTTGCGTGTGGGTTGCGTGTGGGTTGCGATCACCTGCGTACGAACCGATGCGCTCTGTTGCGATCAGATATGTTTGTGGTCGCGATGTCTTTCACGATCGGGATCGAGAGTGATCACGATTTGAGCCACGATTGGACCCCGACGGGTATATATACTGACCATGGACTTCATTGTTTCTTGAACTTTTACAGAGTGAAGGCTACAACCTGCACAACAGATCGCAGCGCATCTCAACAGAGGTGGTGTTTGTCTTGTCCAAGGTTGATCCCTATCACCACGATTTGGAAGCACGATTAGATGCGATCTGTCGCGCTTTGTTACGATCCATTACGATCTGATGCGATGATCACGATTATAAATTAATCGTGTTGATCGTAGAAAATGTTTGAACCGTCAAAAAATCTTCTACGATCAACACGATTGCCACGGCTGACCTCAAGATATGATAAGATCTGATAGGATCACCACGATTACTCCACGCTTAAGACCACGATTTCACACCGGATCGTACGATTTCTGGATCGTGCGATTGGTGCGATTTGGCAGAGATACAACAATCGCCAATGTTTGCGACGATCTCCGCATAGCAGCCGGAAGGCTGTGATTACTCTTAGGACTGGTACGTACGATTGGTGGCACGCTTGGTCGACTAGTCTTCATCCGTGACTGGTGGCGCGAGAATGCACGACTGGTGGTACGACCATGTAAGAACTGTCTGCAACCTCTTACGAATTCGAATCGCAGGTCAGGAGTTTTGAACATGACCATCAACCTTGCTGCGACTGATTTTGCTGTGGCGATGACCCACGACCTCTTCGACCAGTCGCGCGCTCTCTGTACGATTTGCCCAGAATTGCAACATCTTTCAGTCGCAGCTAGGCTGTAACCTGGTCGCAAGCCCGGTGTGACTAGGCCTTTACTCTTCATAACTCGAGTTGCGACGCGTCGCAACGTTCAGTGAAATCGGGGGCTGGTGTGCTACATTTTTTTACAAAGTATAAAACGCCTGAATGGTGCTATGGTTTCACCCCCGAAAATTCTCTAGGCAAGATCAAGATCGTCTTCTGGGCATGCTGGACATGATGGAAAAGCTTCAAGTTCGGTGGTATTGCCTTTCAAACATGGAAAATGAAAGTCGGATATTAGCTGCTAAGTCTAGTGCTACAAGCAGAAATTTATGATGGAGGTAGTTATTTGTTGTCTTCATGTTAATTGCTGTGATTGCATATTGTTTGACTTTTATATGCAATCGTTGGTCAGTTGGTATAAAACTTGCTATTTTTATGACAGTCGACTGTTGTGCATAATAAGTCACTTGTTTAGCGAACGCTTTTCTTCAGATACTCACCCGTCTATATTACTTTTTCTTTCAATACAGAACTGAAGTTGAAAAGATTATCCTCAGCACTCTGCTTCCACAAACATTTCCAAATAAACAAATGCACAAATTTGTCTACACTGCTACTTTAATTGTCAGCTGAATTTTAAATATCTGGAATCTTCAGACGAAACTTAAACTTCAAGTGAAACTTCGGGGTTACAAAGCGAGAGAGATGATGCATCATGTTCGTATGCTTTTGCTGGCCAGAATTCGATAAGAGCTTCATACAATGCAGGTTAGAATAAAATTCATATTTATGATTTCACACACAATTACACAAATTATCTGCAGTGTTTGCTTGTATTCCTTTCCCGGTTCCCACAATTTTTTTTTTTTTAATATAAGGTTGTGCTGCAGTCGTGAGAACACAAAAGTGGGGTATTGACCGTATTGGTACTTGGTCTGTGTATCATGGAAGCGCGTTAAGGCGCTGCGTGGCCCAGGATGAATGACATCCAGCATCGGGTTTTTACACACAAACGGGTACTACATCATTTAGGATATACATTGTATCTGATGCCACTTGAATAGTTATCTCAGTGAATACATGTTGCAAAAGTGTTGGAAAAACATAAACCACTACAGAGAAGCGACCACTCGGTCAACCTAAAATCCGACCTCATCCGACCTCAACTCGGACCCACTTTCTTCGTGTCTGAACATCCTTCTTTGGAAACCTCAGAAACATTTCCTCAGGGTTTTTAGGACAATTCCTCAAACATTTACCTACCACACAGGACTTTAGCACTTCAACAAAATCTACCAAAATACGAACTAATGTCGAGAAAAACATTGAGAAAGGAAGACCGCAAGCAACACAATCGCACGCGGTACGCCACGGTGCGGCAGTGGCAGGCTTGCCTCGCGATCGCACGCATTACTAGCTGAAGAACACGATGACGTTTCGGGGTCATGTGAATCTTATTTGCATCATTAAACATGACTTCCGTTTTCTCAAAAATAGAGCCGAATCGTGTTGGGAACACCGAATTAAACTTTGATTTTGTTACACTAAAGTAAACCCCATGGCGTAAAAATATATACTAACGGTAAGATTGGTATATACTCTGTCATAAAATGAACCAAATACCAAAACTACAACTTTGTTAGAGGGTGTCTACTAACATATTTCAAAAAGTTTCAATCCAACTCCCCTAGGAAAACCCGTGACAGCTGCTGAAAGTTAGGGTACCTGAAAACTTTTTGAAAATGTTTAATTCTGCCTTAGGCAGCTTGTGAGGGGTACAAATATTTTTTTCATGATTCTGACTCGATTGCAAGCATTTGTTTTGCACCAAATTACCCCTTGGAGGAAAACGGCCTTTACTTTAGATTTTTTTCACACAGGAATTTGTCGCGACAGATCAAAATCAAATGTATCAACAACCGTTGAACTTCGATATATGCTGAAATGGCCTTTTATTGCAAGATCCACCAATACACACCTCAATCTGTCTGACTGGTATTATCCACCAATACACGTACACACCACATTAGTCTATTCCTAATGTATACCTGTACAGGCGCGCTGCGCACAGCATGATCATTTGGGGTAGGCGTAGCCTTAATGGTGTTCCTGGCTTTATCATTAGAGCAACAACTATAATATTACCACTCAAATTAAAGTTTAGAATGTTGGGAAGTTTTCTATTGCCATTAGAAGCATGTTGTATACTTACACATTGTTGATATTGACTAGACGCATTAAAACAAAATTGCAATAAAAGATCATTTAAGGTTTGCCCTATATGGAAGATTTAAACCAATAAAATAACCATTACAATCAATTCCTCATACGTGAATAATGCAGAATTATGGGTTTGTGGGTCTATGTACAATAAGGTTCAAAAGCTGTTGATACAGTTGATTTTAATCTGCCGCGACAATTCTCGTGTAACAGAAATCTAAAGTAATGGCCGTTTTCTTCCAAGGGTGGTTTTGGTGCAAAACGAATGCTTTGGAATCATGAACAAAACAATATTTTGACCCCTCACAAGCTGCTTAAGGCAGAATTAAACATTTTTAATTTTCCCCTTATACAGTTTCAGGTACCCCAACTTTAAGCAGCTGTCATGGGTTTTCCTAGGGGAGTTGGATTTAAACTTTTTGAAATGTGTTAGTAGACACCTTTACAAAAACAGAAGAACTTTCTTGATAAAGAATGTATTCCCAGATTTGCGAGAAATCTGATAATATTCCCTGACCAATGGCCAACTTCGATAGAGTGTAAAACAAAAACTGCAGCATTTTTATTGGAGAACTTTTAACATAATGTTTGGGATGTAATAAACCTCACATATTTATATTCATTAAACAGTATACCCAGTGTTGCTGGTATAGTCGTGAAATTTGACGCGAATATCGACGTCAAATTTGACGTCAATATTCGCGACTTTTGGGGAAAGTCGTGAATATTGACCTCAATATTGACGACAATAGTTGCGACTTTGAGGAAAGTCGTGAATTTTGTCGCGAATATTGAAGTCAATATTCGCGACTTTCGGGGAAAGTCGTGAAATTTGACGCGAATATCGACGTCAAATTTGACGTCAATATTCGCGACTTTTGGGGAAAGTCGTCAATATTGACGTCAATATTGACGTCAATATTCGCGACTTTGAGGAAAGTCGTGAAATTTGTCGTCCTTAAGGGCCACCATATGTATCGCACATTAATCACAATTATTACAATCACAATTAATGTTTTTTTCAGCAAGCTAGGTTGGCAGAGTACTGTACAATAACGTTCACATTTGGCCGTTTCTTTCTTTAATACACAATGCAAAATTCCATTAATTCAAATGCAGAATACTAAGTAAAACAATATTGACCACCAGTAGTCCTGTCAATTTACATAAAAATAGAGTCTGACCTAAAATAAAAAGTAATTGCAATAAATTGCATGTTAACACTGTCACGTGGGGGAAATATCACTCTATGGCACACAAAACAAGTCTAATTTCACCCAAGGAGTGGAAACGTGATTTGTATTCACTTGTTCGCTATTTATTTTCAATAACAGCCGTACAGAGGGGGGAATTTTTTATTTTGCTTCTGTTATTAAACCGTCAGAAAATCCGTTCAATTCAATTCAATTCACATTTATTCAACGTTGTTTTGTACATAGTGATTCTTACACTAGTTTCTTAAGTACATATCTACCAAAATATGATATTATTCTACTAGGTGTAATTTATCAGAATACATAATTAAACAACAACGTTAGGTATAGGGTGAAGTAGAATCTTTTGTTCCCCAACCTTAAGACAGACAACCACAATGCACAGGACAAATAAAAACAAAACACACGGACAATGGATCGATCCGGCCTGTCAATCACTACGCGCGCATTGACCAATAAGATTACGAGTTTTGTTCAGGTAACTTAGCAACGGTTGCTACAGGCGTGGTCCGCCATTAGCTCGGTCAAACTATCACATGTGGTTAGAAACGTGTACACAAACAAATGGCTTCGGTACGAAAAGGCACCGTATTTGTCAATCAAAATACGGCTGTGTGTTGTTAAAAAAATTGTCAAAAATGTGCATTAAATGGTCATGAAATATGTAAATAACACGCTGGTACTCGGATCACGACATCATTTTTTCCGTTAAATACCAAAACAAATCTCGAAAATGAGAATTACCGTTGAACTCGTGTGACGTGAACGGCGGGAATGTCAAGAAGATAAACAGGGTCAATGACAGTGCAGTCTAAGGTAGGATAGGGGCCTATGTAGAGTTAATAGTAATGCTCTACATGTATAGCAGTCTATTAATTTGGCTATGGTTTAAATCCTGTTTTGACAAAATACGCGATTTATTCCAGTACCGGTAGTGACTTACCAAGCAACACTTACATGTACACCGTCCATATAAATTGACATGCATGCATGCTTCATTTCCCCCAACTGCAACTTATAACCATCCTCCATGTACCGTTCATACCGTTCCTTAAAATAATGGTCATCCTTTTAGTTCGCCCGCTAGCTTACTGATAGTAATTTTGTCCCCGCCTAAAGTTTAAATCAATATTTTCGTTGTACGTGTTCTACGCCTAGCCTTCATGTACATGTACATCAATGTATACGTACGTCTACACGTTCACGTGTGTGCAACTTGACCAAGGTAATGGCGTCGCCATGCCGTTGCTAAAGTGGGCGGGGCTTATGGTCAAATCCGGATCGGTCCATTAAGAACATAACAAGCAGGAGTAACGTTACAACGACAATAACTCTAACTGTATACTGAATCTATCCAATTCCCAAACACCTAGTTGTATAGGGTTCGAATATTATAAATACACATTTAGCAATTTATTTGTTAACTTTTTAACAAATGTAGATAGAGTTGATGATGCTTTGATCGAGTCACTCAGAGCATTCCAGAAGTTAATACCTCGCTGTACACGACTGTTTTTCAACATTGGAGTTCTACTAGAACAAACATACAGATTTTTCTTCGATACACTTCTAGTACATTTATATATTTATTTATATATTTAAACATCAATTTACAAAAATCCAGGTAATATAGGTTATTAAATCGCAAGAGCTTAAGCTTGGCAAATAAAGGATTAGTGTGGTCACGATATTTGGCATTACTTATAATACGAATAGCTCTTTTTTGTAAAATGAGAAGTTTATCACACTGAGAAGAGCAACCACCCCATGTGAGAATTGAATAATTTAGATATGGAAGTATCAAGGAGTTATAAAGAGTGATTAAAGTATTTTTCGGAACAAACAACTTTATACGATTCATTATTCCAATAGTTTTGGATATTTTGCTTAAAACTATATTGTTGTGACACTTCCAGGTTAGGTTTTCATCAATATGTACACCCAACAATTTAGTAGTTTTAAGCTGTTTCAGTGTGGTACCATTAAAAACTAAAGGGATATTTTTGATATACTTATAGATTATTGTCTGGAACAGAATATCATATAGTTTGATTTAAGTAAGTTGATACAAATGTTGTTAGCTACAAGCCAAGTGCTAATTTTTAAAAGTTCACGGTTAAGATTAGTTACTGCAGTATCCACATTACTGTGGCTGTACACTAAACCTGTATAATCGGCAAATAAAGTAAATGATATTATGTCAGATGTATTACAGATGTCATTGATGTAAAGAATAAAAAACAGGGGCCCCAAAACATAAACTTGCGGAACTCCACATGTAATAGTTTTGTTTTCAGACATTGTACAATTAAAAGAGACAATTAACTCTGGAACCAATGCAAAGCTAATCCACGAATTCCGTAATGCTCTAATTTAGAAACCAGTATGTCATAGTTGACTGTATCAAACGCCTTTGACAAGTCTGTGATTCTGACTTGTTTATTTACAAAGGATACGAGTCTTTTATAAAGTAGCTTTTCAAAAATCTTAGAGAACGTAGACAAAACTGAAATGGGTCTAGAGTTACTAGTACCATGCACATTTTCCCCTTTATGAATAGGGATAACCTTACCTATCTTTAGTCCATCTGAAAAAACTCCCATAGTCATAGACTTGCTAAAAATATCAGCCAGTGGTTTTGCTAAACTACGCCTGGCCTGTTTAGAAACAAAAGGACTTATGACATCGAAACCAGGCGCCTTGCTACATGTTATTTGGTTAAGGGTGTCCTCAACTTCTTCTTGCTAACAGGTGTTAAGAAGAAAAAATTTGGACATCTGTCTTTTAGAAAAGACTCACAAGTGGTATTACATAATGGTAGCTTGCTTGCAAGTCGGGTTCCAATATTTACAAAATACTCATTAAATGTATCAGCGATTTCTTTATCACCGTTTATTTTTACGCCATCTTGAAAAACATGGGAAAGGTTGGGCTTTGATTTACCCTTGTTCAGTAGACTATTAATTACACGCCAAGTTCCCTTAATATTACCCTGTTCCTGGTCAAATTTCTTGTTAAAGTAAGTTTTCTTCACATTTCTATCAAAGTGCTCAATTTATTTTTGTACAAAGTATAAGTAGATTTGTTATGAGGATTAGGATGTCTAATGAAGTTTGTATACAAGAAGTTTTTCTTTTTAATCGAGTTGTAAATACCATTAGAAAGCCAGGGTGACTTACGTGTGTCGTATCGGCGTTTAACTTCTTGTAATAGGAAATGCTTATCGTACAGTATGATTTGTAGGAATCTATTGTATACACTATTTAAATCATCCAAAGATGATAGAAAATTCCAGTCAGTTGCATTAACATCATCAATAAACTGGGATATATTATTATCGGTACTACAAAAACTACGCTTAAATTGCTTAGTTTCGTTTCGTACAGTACGTTTAGAATTTTCCACAATTAAAAACACAGCTAAATGGTCACTTATATCAGTAACTTAGATACCAGCCGTATGATTTTGAAAATCATTTGATAAGATATTGTCTATTAACGTAGAACTATGTGGATTAATTCTTGTTGGTTTAGTGATAAACGGGAAATAAGAATGGGAAGGTATCAATGAAAAACTGTACAGAGCTATTAATGTCGTGCTGGAGTAAGTTAACATTAAAATTACCCATAATATAACATTTTTGCGTTCATTTTTTATACGTGTCAACATTCCATTAATAATACCAGTAAAATCATCAACGGAAGCACTTGGTGGTCTATAGACGACTCCCACAACTACGTTTCTATGACTGTTATTAACAAGCTCAATAAAGAACGATTCAGCATCTGGATTATTAACGCATAGATTGTCACGCGTTTTATACACAAGGTCACGCATGCGACTCCGCGAACAAGAATTACCACAAGCAGATGACGTTTCTATGTTTTTATTATGATTCTACTTTGCCACACAATAATTTTTGGTATTTTATTGAAAACAATCAGGAAGTTTGGGGCTCCATCGCAGACGACTTTCGCAGAGGGGTTTTCGCAAAAAATTGCGCGATAATGTGCGATGTTGCAGAAATCTGCGATGTGCAATGTCCCTTTAGGGCCACCGTACGTTTAAAAAACATGCATCTCCGATCTTTTAGACACGAATTCTGCTTCGTACGATGCACCAATGTTAGTAAAATGTTGTTGAAGCCTTGATAGAGGCATTGGAAATACCTGTGAGTCAGAAAAGACCTGCTCGTCATCATGGCAATTTATGACGAATGTTGGCACTCCTGCCTTTACCAATAAGTTTCTTAATTTCCTGCCAAGTGCACTTGTCGAACTTATGAGCGCATAGTAACGTTTTCTTGGCAAGGCGAGTTGTTGATTTTAGGCGGTTCTGATAATTCTTATAGATGTTTTCATTTTCGAGTGAGTTGAACTAGGAAACACTGGTACAACTTGTTCATTGCAGGAATTATTGATAGCCTGAGTGATTCATGCTAGATTCCTGTGTCTGCCGATCGTTTCGGTGACGAATGAAAAGTGATGATTAGATGCCAGAAAGACGAGAAAAAAAACATGTTATAAGCAAATTCAGCTTCCTGACATTCATAGACTTCACCCCAGTCATATACAACTAGAAAAAAAAATTGAACAAGAATGTAAACATAAAGAAAACTTTCACTTTCTAAATTATAACAAACACATCTACAGAGGGATCATTACTCAAAACCAATCTCAGAACAAACACAAATTATGCACAGAACACAAACAAAACTAGTAAATCAAATTAAATAAACCATAATATTAAAAACAAAAACAAAAACGGGAACATTACAAGAGAGGTTAAATTAGATTATCAACCACAAACGGTTTGATGGTGGCAATGAGTAGGTTGGGGCGCGTGACCTATAAAATTGTCATTCTTAAGTGTCACATCCCGTGCAATTGGAAGGGGGCACCACCTAATACCCCTAACATGTACTTGTAATATCGCGCACAGGCACTATTCTAACGATGAAGAATTGTCTGCAACCCCAGGGGCCATCCAAATTTTATCAAAATCACTGAAAGCATGTAGAACTTTTTTCCCCCGAAACTTGAACCTATATTGTATGTATAACCTAAATAATGTATAACCTATTAGGACACGTGTAATATCAACAAGACAATGTCGTTTCAGGCTTACCTTTACAAGATTACCGAGAATCATCCGCTGTGCGTCACCATTCTTGTAATTCTTCACTGTGGCAAATTTGTGTAGTAACTCTTTATGATCCTCAGTGGATATCTTCCCTTGCGCAAGCATAAGATCCAGAAGTTCATCACTTCTATCCCATTCCTTCTCCACAGAATATAAAGTACCAATAGACTTTGGTCGGATTGTCTGCATTGATTCTTGGTGATCACCTTCATTTTCTTTCCCTTGCATTCGCTGTCGGGAAAAGTGCTTCAGAAGACTCCGCCCTCTTGTTCTGCTAGAAAGGCCTTCCTGAATGTGTTGAAGACAAACATTAGAACTGTAATGCATTTGTCATGAGACAAAAACCTGATTGTGTTAGGTGTTGCTGGTTTTAGATTTGGAAACTGTGTAAAGTTCCATCAATATTCAACAAGGACATTCTAAACATTGTATTAGAATAAGCGAGACTTTAATTATAATTATAACACATGATTTACCACGTATATTTACAACTAAACGGGACATCACGTAACATACTTAGTACTAGGAAATGGTGCCATCCTCACCACATTATAATAACTATAAGCGCTGGCCCAGTGACAAACTTTATGATCATCATCTCATTAATATGCAAGCCGTAAACTGTGAAGAAGGCTGGGTTATTAGCATATATACAGCAAATCAACTTGAGATTTATAATTGTCTATGAATATTGCTTATACAGTAATCTTGAGTAAAATTCCATCAAATTTGGTTTTAGTATTCTTAAGTGTTAAAAGCAAAAAGCCGTGTAGTTTCTCTACTTGAGTGACAGGGGAAAATACTGAGAGGACTAAGCGCGCCACCGCGCAAAAGTAGAATTTGTTCTTGTCATCGAATGACGGAAAGGCTCATTGAGTCGTGACACAGCGCATTGTGTTATGTAACTCTATTGGAAGTATAAAACGAGTGTACACAGCAATGCTAGTTCCTTCTCGGTTTGAGCATTCATACCTTAACAATTACGATACACGTTCTGTGCATACACACGTACGTTACTAGTACTCTACGACCATGATGGACGAAGACCTCAGCCAGTCCACAAATTGCGAAATATTGGCCGCAATTCGAGATCTGCAACATAAATTTGCTTTGTCTTGCAGGAAGCAGAAGCTGTCGGACAATCCCGCTAATTTAAAGAGCGAAAGCAACAAGGAGCAGTACGACCACTCCGTAAAGGTTGCTACATCAATCGAAGAGGCGTTGGCATCGCAAGATCTGCCAATTTTTCAGCGGTGAAGGCCAACTTAAAGGAGGCACTAGACGCTCTACACCAGCGACAGAAGCTGATTCGTCTGGCTGACCGCTCTCCGCTTGGCTGGGCGACTGTTAAAGAGTACGTGGCAGTCGATTTAGCGGACAACTCCGATGACAAAAAAACGGTTCCGCAAGGCCGAGAAATCGGCCACTGCAAAGAAAGCAGAAAATGCCAAGAAATCTAGGGCAAAGTCCAAGTTCCGTACGCCTTCCTTTTTTTCTACTAGCCAGCCCACCAATCCATTTGTATGAGAGTATGCTACCAGTGTGGTATTGAAGGGCACGTTCGCCCAAACTGTCCGGCTTCGCGAGCCTTGCGCAGTGGACAACATCTCAGCGCAACAATCCGAAGCACAAGCGCTTAATAGACCAGCGCAGAACCCAACACTCATCAGTGTCACCGCTCATTCCGTAGCCGAACATTACAATTCACCCCCCTTGCATGACTCGGACTCTTCCGTTTGGGTGTACATGTACTCAATCGTCAATTTCTACCAAGACGGGTCTAGGAACTTCGACTTCCCAGAGTTCACGCCCACATCAACCTAGTGCCAGCGCCCGAGTTGCAGCGGCATGCATTTGCCACCACCGCAACAGCTAGCTCGTATAAACGACTTGCAGCGAATCCTCGTCAGGCGTTGCACACGAAGGTCATCCATGCGCAGACTTTGACATGGGCACTCCACCAATCCTTTCCTCCATCGAAGTTAGGAACTGGGAAACGACCGAACTTGACAAAGACGACAGTGCGTCTGCACACAACGCCCCACGGGGCGTTAAGGTAAAATAAAAGCACGTTTACCATTTTGGATACCTTTTACATTTTTGCCTACCCAGTTTTATGCTAGGAATATGCATCCAGTTTGGAATACGCAGAATTGGTTGATTCTGCCATTAACAATCTATTGTGTAAACCCTTTGACAGTCGCAGTAGGTAATGGCCCTGTCACACCAGAACATTTTAGGCCAACGCGTGAGTAGCGTGTTGTAATTTTGGCAACACGCTGGCAAACGCTAACCAACGCTAGGCCATCGTTAGCAACACGATGAGCGCGTTATTCACACGCTGGGACACGCTGTCATACGCTGAGGAAAAAAGATTTTTTTCAAAATAGCTACAATTTCCAGCGTTTGCCAGCGTGTGACTGCACACGCTGGCGGCGCGTTTTAGATTCGTTACTCATGCGTCGAACACGCTAGGCGATCGTTATCAACCCGCTACTCACACGCTGGCGTACGCCGGCGTACGCTTGCGACACGCTGGTTATGGCCCTGCCACACCAGGACGTTTTAGGCCAATGCATGAGTAGCGCGTTAAAAATAGTTGATACGCTGGCAATTGCTGAACTTTCACAGAAAAAGTCAAGTGGAACCGTGATTTCAGCGTGTTCATACAGGTTGATAACGGGTTCATAGCGTATGCCAGCGCGTAAGTAGCGTGTGAGGAACGCGCTCAGCGTGTAAGGAACGCATCTCTGATTTATAGTAAAAATACGACAGCGGGTCGCCAGCGTGAGAGTAGTGGGTTGGTAACGATCGTCTAGCGCGTTCGACGCGTGAGTAACGGCCTTCTTGCGCGGCGCTAGCGTGTGCAGTCACACGCTGGCAAACGCTGATTTTTTTTAGGTATGTTGAAAAACGTATTTTTGTCTCAGCGTGTGACAGCGTGTTCCAGCGTGTGGGTAACGCGCTCAGCGCGTTGCGAACGCTGGCCTAGCGTTGGTCAGCGTTTTCCCGCGTGTTGCCGAAATTTCAACACGTTGGCCTAAAACGTTCTGGTGTGACAGGGCCATTACTGTAGTAGCGCGTCATCTTTTTGTACAACTAATCATGTGGTCGTTGCCGTACGCTGGCGCGCGTTGGACCGCGCTACTCACGCGCTGGGCAGTCGTTCATCAGTCGTCGAGCGCGTTACTAACGCGTTATTCACGCGCTGGCGAACGCTATGAACCCGTTATTAACGCGTTATGGACACGCTGAAATCACGGTTCAACTTGACTTTTTCTGTGGAAGTTCAGCGTTTGCCAGCGTATCAACTATTTTTAACGCGCTACTCACGCGTTGGCCTAAAACGTTCTAGTGTGACAGGGCCATAATGGCCCTGCGCGTGAGTAACGTGTTGGAATTTTGGCAACACGCTGACAAACGCTGACCAACGCTAGGCCAGCGTTAGCAACACGCTGAACGCGTTACTCACACGCTGAGACACGCTGTCACACGCTGAGGAAAACATATTTTGTTAAACATACCTAAAATTTCCAGCGTTTGCCAGCGTGTGACTGCACACGCTAGACGATCGTTATCAACCCGCTACTCACATGCTGGCGTACGCTGGCGACACGCTGGTTATGGCTCTGTCACACCAGAACGTTTTAGGCCAACGCGTGAGTAGCGCGTTAAAAATAGTTTAAAAGCCGGCAATCGCTGAACTTTCACAGAAAAAGGCAAGTGGAACCGTGATTTTAGCCCATTTCGGGTGCCAGTCAAAGGTTTGGCTTCAGTTGCGGGACAGGTGATTTCCATGACTCCCGCCCTTGGCCCTATTGCTAGATTATTGACAAAGAACTTGTATCGTGCCGTTGAATCTCGTACCTCTTGGTTTCATGTTGTCCTCTTGCCTTGAGAAGTGATCTTAGAAATGCGATTTTGGGAAGAAAACATTCGAAAGTTAAATGGATTCCCTTTTAAATTCCGTTTAGTCCCCACGATGCAGCTTTATGCTGACGCCAGTGGTACTGGTTACGGAGGCTTCATTCAAGATAAGCCCCGGATGCGTTTTCATGGTATGTGGTCCTCTGTAGAAATAACCAAAAGCTCAACTTGGCGCGAGCTGATGGCTATACACCGCATACTTTCAGAAGCTGCCCCTGCGCTGGCTAACGAAAAGATAAAGTGTTTCACCGACAATTCTAGTGCTCCCATTATAATCAAAATGCGGCAGTACAAAAAGCGATTTGCTAGAATTGGCCCTTCGAATTTTGTATCTCTGTAGACATCACAATATTGTCTTAATCTCAGAATGATTACCTAGAAATTTAAACAGCATAGCCAATAAGATTAGTAAAATAAGGGACTATGATGACTGGGGTATAGAATGATGCCCCGTGGGGCCCACATACTGTTTACCGTTTTGCTTCGACGCATAACAGAAATATTTTGAATTTTAATGCCAGGTTTTTGTGCCAAATTAGTCAGGTGAGAATAATTATTTGTGTCCCTCGTTGTTCAAGTCATTATACGAATCAAATCGACTAAGTCCATCGGAACACTGATTGTGCCAAAATGGCCGGCCGCCTATTTTTGGCCTACAATTTGCCCAGACGGCAATCATCTTGACACTCACATTTTGTGATTGGAGGCTTTTGCGGGCAACTGTCACGCCCCCCTCATTGGGCACCAATCTGTTGTTTTCTAATTTTTTAACGTTGGCCTTGAGGTTTGATGTTACGAAACCTCCCCTAATCCGCAATGGCGGGTTTTGTTGCAGCCAATTAGGCTACTGCGATTTGTGCACGTAAAACTAGCGTTTTATACGCGGATTAAGGGTCTTTTTTGACCGCTCGGACAGTTTTTTTCCAAATTGGGACGCATATTGGTTTGCGTGAGGATATCCTTTGTGAGATAACTTTTTGAAGTATTTTTTTCGAGCAGTCGCCATTTTCTATGGTGTTCTCACTCCTATTTCCGTTTTAGAGACCTAAAAATGTCTGCATTACATGCAGAATTTTGGCAGTCATTTAAGTGTAATATACAAATCCCGACTCCTTCTTTGGCGTTTCTCTTGACTTGGCACTACCGAATCCAACTCGTTCAAACAAATTACTTGTTTTTCAATCCTGTTTTATTTCATGTTTATATTCTGTTCCTGTATCTTCTGAAGTAGATATAGAGAAGAAATGTATTTTCTTACGAAATAAGAAAGTGTGTGATTTCAGTGAGCTGAAGTGCAAACACTGTCGTTTGAAATTACATGTTACAATTATTTTCAATAAAAGCATATGTATTTCAATTAGTACAGGTTACAATTATTTGTAATAAAAGCATATGTGTGTTTTTTTCAGCAAGGATATACATACTTAACAATAATAATAATAATAATATTTTATCCTTATATAGCGCATTACATTATATAATATTCTCAACGCGCTTTACAAAATATCATCACGAAAACGTTATTAAAAATGTATCCATTTAAAATCATTAAAATACATGACAAGATTCATTATTAAAATACATTAAAATCACAACCACTGGAATATTACTTAAAAACCTGTCGAAAATAATACGTTTTTAGTGCTATCTTAATTAGTGCTGGTGCATTTCGAATAAAATAAGGAAGTCTATTCCATACATGGGTGCCGATACTGAAAATGCACGTCTGTCATAGTGTTCTAGACTATAACGAGGTTGAACTAAGCGTGTTTCAATGGACGAGCGAGTGGCTATAGAACTTTCTCGAACTGTCAACAAATCAGACAAATATCCCGGCGCTTGATTATGCAAGATTTTATAAGACAAAATAAGGATCTTGAACTCAATAAGCTGTGCTACAGGAATCCAGTGAAGGCTTTTGAGAACGGGGGTAATGTGTTGATATTTTCATGGGACACAGTTAATATGCCCATTACCCGTTTGATTGGGGTGTTTTGGTTTAGTTAAGTAGTAAATTCAGCACCCATTAGCCCGGTAAGCACTGTTTTTAACTTTTTCATACATTGTACCTAGGCTATTCATCTTCAGTGCTCCGCAGTTCTGCTTCATAGTTTAGTATACATAATTATATTAGTACAGTGTATATTTCAACGCTAGAAGTTTGTTTTAAAGATGTCCGTTTACTTGTTGTAATGAGATGACTGTTTACTTGTTATAATTGTGAGAGCTTATACTAGGTAGGGGCTTGGACAAGATTGTCTGCAGTGGTTTGTGATCACTCTTAATTTCGTTCTTTTTATTCAGGCTCGTTTTAGTCAATTTATAGGCATTCAAGACTACATTTTCACCTTTCTTCAGTTAAATTTCTACTACATATCTACAATTGATGAAATCAAATTAAGATTCATCGAAGCACACATGAATTTGTTGCTAGTTTTTGTTTTCTTTTTCGTTGGGCCCTAATGGGCAATTCATTTACAACTTATGTGCGTTCAAATTTTTTATCCGAGTAAGCTGGCAATAGCTATTTTACTGGCACTCGAGTTCTTCTTGGTTAAATGCTGTTTCCGTGTTGTTTGCATTTCAATTACGTCATGTGTTTTAACTTAATTTCAATATTGTTTCCTTTGCTTTGTTACCCCGTGATTAAAGTTAAAGCCTGTTCCACATTTTTAGAAGAATGTTAAGTAAACTTTGAAAAGTTATGGTGATAAGTTTGAAACCAGAAAACAAGATTTTTCGCTACAGCCTTGTGATCGTTTGCACTTATGTTTTCTTCTTTATTTCTGCTAATGTTCGCGGACCATGTCAAATTCAAAACTAACTAATGTTTGTTAAGAAACAAAAGCTTAAATTTATCAGGAGGTCGTTATCAAAATAATTAACCAAAACACAATGTTGTTCTTTCCCTTTTATTTTGTATATTTCTTCTAATCGTTTCTTTATATTTGAAATAGGTTTATTTAGCCTGCAATGTTCTGACGTGCTGCCCATCTCGCCATGTAGGCCTACGTGTTTGGCTGTGGTTGTTCCATCTCACAGACTTCGAGTTATTTGGCCGACATTCAGATGAGTCGCTATAAGGGCCCTGGAAAATGTTGGATTTTAGATGCTCTGTGGTGCAATCTGAGGTGATTTCTGGCCACTTTCCTCTGAAATTACGTAATACATGTACATCGACACTACCGATTTTCATTTCGGCAAATGAGTAGCCGATTTAACCACTGCGCCATTTCATTTTGCGCGAAATGCTGCTTAATTAAAATGGTCATTTGATTTCATTGTATTACAAGGCAAAAGTACTGTTGTGTCATCCGATTCAACCAAATAACCATTCAATTTAACAGTTTAACACACAGGTTATCTTTGAGATAATGGATTAACTTGTATAATGTACAGTATGTCTAAACATATACAACCAAATATAACGCAATACCACAAGGTAGAATGTATAGGCCTAACTAACCTCGATAATATTGATATGGTTTCAAAGATACTGGTTTTCACTTTAAAATGAGACATCAAACGTCCAAATCCGACAATGTTTAACTTTATGAATAATTAATGTTGAATAATTATGAAGAGTGGTCAAATTGGATACTTTGCAAGTTTAGACTTGATATCAAGTCGTTATACACTGTTTTCTTTGTCCGTGCAGGCGCCACCCAAATGAACCAGAACTGACGGCAGCCGACATGGTGGCTCAGGGCTGGTTCATTTCGGTGGCGACTTGATGTCGAGTCTGCACTTTATTTTCTTGCCCTCCCGCCCCCCCCCCCCCCCCCCCCCCCCCCCCCATAAACAAAAGTCTGGTGCCGCCACCAGTTTCAACATAATGCGTACATTACTCCCTGAGGTTGGTTTGGTCTATCTCTATTTTTTGCATGATGCTAGTATTCAGTCATCCTATGGTGTATTCACTAACAGGATATGAGTCACTTGCTAGCCCGCTTCATTTCAATCGCACTTCTATACAGGTATGCGTGTAGTTGTACGTGCTCCGACTTGTATGTATTTATCGCCCACTTTAGACGTCTCAAAATGTACATGCCACATCATAATACTTTTTAACATGCAAAATTCCAAATTACTGTTAATAAATAAAAACTGTAAAAACCAGTTTAAAGCTCAACTATGTATACAGATTATATAATAAAACAAGCAGAATAACAGTTTGCCCGCATGAACACGTTGAATAAGTACGAAGATCTCGTCAAAAACATTTCGAGGAATGGTTTTACACTTAAAGGAGTACAATAATACCGAATATATTCGTTTCAACGAAATCAAAACTTGTTTCCAAGGGGAACATTACCATTCTCATACACTGTACATGTAGATTCATCAAGAGCTGCTGTTTATGTTGAACGTTATTTATAAAAACCTCGAACAGTTTGGCCATTTATATTGGTCGAGAGGCCAGCACGTGGGTATGTTAAAACAGCCGATAAAACATGGCCAGCTAGTTAATACTGTTAACACGTATAGGGAATTGATTGTTGAGTCTATGTAAAACACTACTTCAACATAGCCAAAATTGACTACCATGGACAGTAGAAATTGTGGGCATTAATACAGGTTTTCCCGAACAAATGTGCATATTAATTTGTAAAAGATGCATTCGTTTTCGTGCAAAATAATATGAACGTTCACAATGTCGTTTTCTATTTAACAATGAATAATTCTTTTTCCATAAAGGTGCATTTAGGCATAACAATCTGCATACGAATTCCCAAATGTTCACTGAATTTAGTATATTGACAATTCATTTAAGCTCGAATTTGAATGCACATCTTCAATCCTGTGTTCGTTTTATTATCAACAATCGATTTCGTTAATTGTACAGCAGATTTTATGCGCATTATTTTTATTGCACGTCTGTCAAGCATTGTAAATAATTTGTGTGTTAATGTGGGGAACTGAACCAGGGGCCAATTTTATGGAGATGCTAATCACAACAATTTGCTTCGCACAAACAAATCTTATCAGCCAAAAAATCATGTACTTTTCATGCCAAGTAAAAACCAGCTGAATCAGCCACTAACAATATACATGCACCTGGAAGTTTGGTTCGTGCTGATCAATTTGGTGTGATCAGCAGCTCCATGAAATGACTACGTGATCTACTCTTTTGAAACATTACAGAGGTGACACATGCGAAACGCACTGCATGCATAGTACAACAATGAGATAGATATCGGACGATATCGCAAAATGTGCACATTCATTTGTAAAATATGTATTCAATTTCGCGCTGAATTTCAGAACGACGTATATCCAAGTTGCATTTTCGCAAAAACGAGCATTCAATTTTATTTTGTTTAATTCAAATAAATGAATGTGCTGAGCGTTTCATTTAAACGATTACAAACACGTGATTGGGCTTTCGGTTTGACGTATGCGTGACCGATTATTAAGAGTGTGCAATCTATTTCGCAGCAAATCGATTTTTCATGGTGTCACGGCCTGAATTGAATATTCTTTTTCATTTGTTATAATTTAAATTCGCATATTCTGCGTTCAATTTCAATAAAGTACATATGGCTATATAACTCACGATACAACTTGGATTAGATCATTAATAAATCAATGTATCGTGGGACTAATTGATCATTTATGTGTTGGCTCTTAAATTTATTTTAACCCTAACCATCCCAATCCTTCAAAATCCTCTTTGCAAATTGGAGGTTTTTGCAGGAATGAGGTCACTTGGAAGTTGATGCATCAGATGAATTTGCAGGATTGAGGCTACTTTGTTTTTGTTAATGACTTCTCTATCATTTTATCAGTTCAACTGTCTATCCGTTAATGAATTGTCCACCAAGACATGAGTGGTTGATGTCCAGTCTATTTGCTACATCTAAGTAGTCCGCGTCGTCAGCCTCAAAGGCATCGATAAGACTATTTCGATCAACGTCCGAGACTCGTCTGTATCTCCCTCTTGCAGCCATTATTGGAAAATGTTAGGGGGGCATAAAGTAAAGTCTAGCTATATGATGCGATCGTGGCAAATGCTGAGCAAAGAAAGATATTTTTTCTTCAACTTAGTGGTTTATATAGCATTTATTTGGTAGTTTCAAAGACGAGACCACCTGGTTTAATTCCCAATAATGTTACTTTTTATAACATATGTATTCCAATGCTTGACCAGGAATACAAATGCGTAGAAAATCGGCTGCACATTTAGCGAAATTGATTGTTGATAAATTAAATGGAAAACATAATTGCGGGTGTGCATTCAAATTCGCGCTAAAATGAACTATCAATATACTAAATTCAGTGCACATTCGGGAAATCGTGTGATGATTTCTTACGACTGGATGCACCATTATGCAAAAACGAATTATCTATTGTTAAATACTATTTCGCACGAAAACGAATGCACCAGTTACAAATTTATGTGCACATTTTGTGATATCGTCCGAGAAAACCTATACAAAATCATAAATATCTTACTAGACACTTTCCTATTGGTCGACTATTTTGTAGACTATTTTCCTATTTTGAAACGGCGGATTAAACAGGGTTCAGTCTGTTTTAACCCTTTTTCAGTGTCTTATTAAATTTGGACTCTTATGAAGCCTTCATTGGTTGAAACGACCCACTGCATGCGCAACACAACCAAATTGAATGAAAAATATGCGAATTTAAATGTTAACAAAAGAAAACGATTATTCAATTCAGGCCGTGACACAATGACATATCTATTTGCTGCGAAATAGATTGCACATTATTAATACTCGGCCACCTATGCGTCAAACCGAAAGCCTAATCACAGTATTGTAATCTTTGAAATAATACGTTATGCACATTCATTTATTTGAAAGAAACAAAATGAAATTGAATGCTCGTTTTTGCAAAAATGAAAGCCGGATATACGTTGTTTAAAATCAGCGCGATATTGAATGCATCTTTTACAAATTGTTACGAACCCGTTTAATCCTCTAATCCTTTAGGGTATGTCCTCCCCGCACTAAACTCTTTGGAATGTGTTAAATGTTCAGATAAGTGGCTACGCGCGAGTAAACTCTACCCTATAAAAGGACTGACAACCTTGTTTTTTTATTTTCGACCTCAGTCAGTGTACTTGTACAAGGACTTGTTGTATGCGACTTTTAGTAGCGCAGCGTTGGACAGCATCTCGTGGGGCTCTACCCGCCTCCGTCATCGCTGGGTCGTGGCCGGGTTTAATGGTGCTAGCTGGGCGGACTACCGGACTGTCGTGGCCCTGTTGGCTTTCCGGGGTTCAACGCTGACTTGGCTGATCCGGTGCAGCGTGCAAAGATGCCTGGCCCGACCGCTGCGCTATACCATTATGGGCACTGGCTGGGCAGAGCCTGTCCTGCGGGTTCCTTATTAATTAACCCTAACCCTGCCAGACCCAGCACAGTGGATATATGGTGACTGCATGCTTGGCCTTGCTGCACTCTGCACACAAGTCAATGTGACAAAGTATGCAATCGGATGCATGTCAGGGTTTCTAGCCAAAATACCCTTGATGTATAATTATTTAAGGTAATCGGCCGAATATAATTTGCTACTTTTGTTTATTTGCACATTTGCACAGTTGTGCATTGTTATCGTTCAAAGCAGGAGAAGTGCTCAAAAATCGAAATAAAGGTGCTTTGCAACTAACCTGACGAAGGGTTACCTCTTATTACTGTACCAGTCAGTGCGCAGCTTTTAAACATTTTGTTTTTTCTTCATTTGCAGCGTATGCATTACTATGGTGGCGCTGGAGGGAGATCGCAAATTAATGTTCACGACTTTCCCTAAACGTCGTAAATATTCACGTCAAAATTCGCGATTTGCTCTAAAAGTCGTGAATATTGACGTCAATATTCCCGAAATATTTCACGACTTTCCCCTGAAATAGTGAAGATTGATGTCAAAATGTTACAACCGTTCGTAAATTTTGAAGCGATTTTTTTCCCTAGCGAGCTAGGTTGCAAATGGTTCCCAGGTCAATGTGCGCACGCGCAGAATCAAACACATAACTGGCTCCGGACGAAGCCCCAAACAATAAAGTATAGGTTTTCCCGCACATTTTAACACTGTTTCATTCAATTTCATCAACGTAATTAACTTAAATTTCGTCTCGAAAATTCATGGCCTTGCATAACCCATGTTCAATTTCGTCGTTGACTGCTCATGTTCGTACATGACAAAATAATGTTATACATTTGCCATACGTTTTGATGAAAGACAGTTCATTTTTTTCGTCCGCAGTTGTCGAACGTACATAGATGCAGCAATTTTGTAATTTTGCAATCAATGTCATATACATTTAAATTCGTCACATGATTGTATGCTATCTTCGGTATTTTCACGTTTTCATATTTTCATTTGTACCTTTTTTTCTTATAAATAAAGTACGTATGTCTATAATCTTAAATATAGGCTTTCCCGGCGAAAATGAATGCATCAGCATTCAACAGTTAAAAGTAGTAATTCTATTTCAGCAGTTAGCATTCACTGGCCAAAAAAAATCATTCAAATTCATGAGGTCGCAAAGGTCATTCACTTTCGTAAAATCTAGCAGCAAGAGGCCGGCCAACCATTCATTTGTATTAATTAGCAAACATTTTTCAAATGTTTGCATTCAATTTCTTTTCTATGGTATGTGCTTTTTTATTTCGTATTTGCCTATATAAAGCCAGACACTTTGAGGATACATTATTTTCACACTAATTCTGCCTTATATACCTTTACGTAATGCGATTTGGAACGAAAAGATGGCTCCCGCGTTCAGTATAACTTAATGTCGGCCAAATAACTCGAAAAGTATGAGATGGTACAACCACAGCCAAACGTGAATGGCGAGATATATACACCTAGCACGTCAGAACATTGAAGGCTAAATACACAAATTTCAGATAATTATAAAGAAACGATTGGAATAAATATACATACAACAGAGTGAAAAAGGACCTGTGAAAAAAATCTACAGGAAATAATTGATGTGCTTGTATAAAACCAGTCAGCACAAGTTCCCTTATTAAAACAGATCCATATGGTCATTGTTCTATTTAGTAACCAATAAAGGGACAATGGACAATTTGTCAGTTGTGCATTTTTATCGTTTGAAGCAGCACAACTGCCAACAATCTAAAGAAAGGTGCTTGACAACTAACCTTGTAAAGTTTTAGCTCTGTGAATGATGCATATTCCGAAAAAAATAATTTTCTAAGACTTCGATTTAAATTCAGAATTTGCGTACACAAATTATTAAACATGCTTACACAATATTTTATTTGTCATAATGACATGCTTTATCCTAACAACCCTGAATTATTTTAATTTGATTTGTAAACACCCTAGGGAGTTAGGGAGCGCTAATGAAATATTTCCCCAGCATATGTTTTCCAGCAGCTTAAGTCATCAAGGGGCACTATGTCCTGAAATCCCCCGAAATATGTTTTGGTTTGTTTACTTGTGTGATTTCTTATACGTCCGGCTGGAAT
This sequence comes from Crossaster papposus, assembly GCA_037893245.1. Classification (NCBI taxonomy): domain Eukaryota; kingdom Metazoa; phylum Echinodermata; class Asteroidea; order Velatida; family Solasteridae; genus Crossaster; species Crossaster papposus. The sequence goes on along the minus strand of JBAIAA010000506.1, from coordinate 118,704 downwards.
CATGACTACACCCAAACAGCTCGAGTTTCGGGGATCACTTTTGTCCCATAGGTTTTGTACACGATTTTCAATCGTGGACTTTCTGTCAATCGTGGTCCCTATTGCCCTCTGTTGTTTTACGTCTACTATTCGAATGCGGATACGAACTCATGAGTGTTTTTTTATAGTATAGCTGAAATATATAAACACCGGCAATCGTGAACCGTCCCTCTTTTATTTGTATTATTTAAAACGTTTTCGGAAGACCCCCGATCGGTTTTGTACACGATTTTGCATAGGCCTACCCTAACCCAATTGTCTTTAGTCCACGATTGCCGGAAACAAAAAGTGACAGTCTTCTAAAACCTCAAGATATACCCGGTAGACTGTTGCCTTTATACTAGTTAGGTACCAATTGTATGCATACCATGCAATTACCTGTGGGTGTGGATTGTTAGAATGAGCCCGTGTTGCCTTTGGTGAAGCAGATGGTGATCTTGGACTTGTATACATGTGGCACGGGGTCACAACTGAAGGAAGACCTGCTTCTTCGTGTTCTTTTCGTACATATTTTAGTGCTTCCTCAATTGACATTTGTCCCTGCTTCACACGGATCATGACCCATATCTGCTCGTCGGTACTAAGCTGGTACTGCAAAGCCATACTGAACCCTCCTACTCTTGGTTCTGACAGCCTGCGTAGCTGGCCTCGTCTGTACTGTGCACATCAAGGTTGGCCTACTTTTTCCAGTACTAACATAACATTATTAATACTCCGGGCTCAACTGACTATGTGATTTTGTTAGTCAAACTTCGCTATGCGTACAGACATGAGGTTGTTTCTGTTCAACTTCAGGAATAATTGCGCTGAATATGCAGCTCATACACAACCTGTATGATACTCCGTGCGTATCGTAATTGTGTACGTACGTACGTACGTACGTGTATAGTCTCGTTACATCTGGTCGCACTGACTGTCTGTAGGCCTGGGTACTGGTAATAGGGTTAGTTAGTTTCCCCTTCTTGTCGCAATGTCCGCCATTTATAATCATGCACTTCCTGCAGTACAACTAGTCCAAAAATCCAACACACGTTTTGTGCGTTGGGCACGCGTGTGTATTTGTTACATCTTATCATTTTATATAAATATGCACTCACTACGCTTAATCATCAGGTACGTCATACTCGAATCAAGCACGCATCATTTGCAGCGGAGCCAATTTATTGTCAACGTTGGGGGCCGGGGATGGAGAAAAAGCGCACAACGAAGAAAAACTTTGACTCGCTAGTTGTACAATATACCAGTTTCCTAATAAATTTAAATTCATGCACGCATGCGCACGTTTACCCAACGAAGGGCGAAAAGTTCGACATTTTGGGGAAAATATTGCCATCCATATTGTGCACACAAAACACCCAATACTTAGGCAAATGCACGTCTCCCAACAGTTTGGTAAGGTGGATTACCCAAGTTGGTAATCTTTTTACCCATTTGTTGGGCATTTGACATGCCAGTTGATGGTTAAAAATTACCCAAACTATTATATATGTAATTAGAAATTGAACAAAAATGCACAATTTCGTACCAACTATACTATGCACGTGTCCGAAAAGATGTCTCAATTCTGTGACATTTTAGCCATTTATGTGGTAGATAATGCTTGCCACCCTCATTGGGCGTAGTTTACCAAATACAAATGTTTTGCCGATTATATCGGGCAAATATTACCCATTTATATAAAAACATGAATAACGACAACAATTTTGATCTCAAAATCTTGAATCTGTGTTTTTATTAATGGTAAAACCCTGAAATACCTTCTTCTTTTTAACTAAAATGATCCAACTTTTCTAAATATAATAGTTATTTCAGTCAGTACATGTATTCTTAAAGTTTGATTTGGAATACACTTAATAAATCGTCAGCGTTTTCACGAAGAGACGAATTTGGCCCAAATAATTATTTTTTCAAAATTCGTTTTTTGGCCGAAATCGATTAAGTGGATAGCAACGAACATTCTGGCGAGGTTAATATTGTCAAAATCAGTCTGAATCATTAAGATTACGAAAATCATACAGGGGGAAATTTCACCCAAATCGTATTTTCAGTTTTCACGAACAGCCAAATTGTATTTTGTCCCTGCGTAGATAGAAATAACGTTGCTCCGAGTGCAAAAACAACGCGCGTACAATGTATATAGATTGTATATACATTCCCGAAGAGACAAATTTGGGCAAAACTAGTTTTTAAGTTTTCACGAAGAGACGAATTCGTGCGCTATGGGCAAACAAGCCACCACCGTAGCCGGATTTGGAATTTTCACGAACAGACAAATTCAAATCTACATTAATTGCTCGTCAATTAAGTTTGTTAGTGTTATTTAATAGGTATATTGTTATAGTGTTAGATCTTAGCTCTCTGTACGTACCAAATATAAGTTAATATGTGCTTTACAAATAGGCGAAATCTCCTTTTCAAAAAGTGACCAACTTAAAACCTGATTTTCTCAAAACCAATGTGCAACTCCCCGTGGCCAAATTCGTCTCTTCGTGAAAACGCTGACGAAATCTTCCATGATTCTGATTAATTTACAGACTTAATTAATGATATTGTGTATTGTTGCAAGTAATTTACCTAAACAACTCAATCTTAATACATTCTACGATCAAAGACATTAAACAGAATTTGCTTTTCAAAGTTTTAAAATTATGTTGTTATACCATGGTATTCAATACAATTAAAAGGCCCAAGAAAATGTGAATGTACGTTAATGCGTATTCAAACATTGGTGAGTATATTTCTTCGTGTTCACGCTGCCTCGCTCAAAATTGAGATATTTTCCTTGGATCGACCAAAAACCTCCTTTTGAAGGCGACTTGTTGTCATTTGACATAATTAATTAACAGTGTTGGCCGTAAAAAAAGGGCAAACGAAACAAACAAAAATTCCGGTAACGGAAGTTCTTCCAAACTTGTAGGGCCAAATTCATAAACGGTGATGATCACCGGATTGTTGTAGTCACATACAACTAATGTACGGTGGCTAAAACAGAGAAGTGCGCGTGTGGATAAACTCCTGTGATCATCGCAATTCAGTAAGAAAATAATCGGCTGTTTTTCCAGCCGTGTACAAGTTCCTGCTTAGCCGATGTTTATTGGTCTAGCCGTACATCATTATATTCACAGCATATTACGTAATATCGTTGTGTGCCTGGCAGAAGGGCATATATGCGTATGCCCTTATGCGCAAACGCGTTATCACCAAAACGTTCCCAGCAAAAGGGCATATGCAATAAAGCTGCATATAACTTAATGAAATTTAAACATTTCCGTCAGAAGTTAACACAGGGCCTTTTCGAAACCGTTGCTTCGTCTTTGGCTTTGGCTTCGCCTCCGAATTCCGAATTACTGAGAAGCAAATAGAAATGGAAGAAAATTGAAATAGTCTAACTTTTGGGTTCACATCACTCGAGTAAATGTTTCTGAAGCAAAACAGGCGTCAGAATGTGGCTGGAGATCTTGCAGTTGGGAGTCAAAAATCGCCTTAAGCCAAAGACGAAGACGAAGCAAGGGATTCGAAAAGGCCCACAGGCTTCAAAAAATTGTGATTCAGACTTGCGATAAATGTAAAGTTTTGTGATAAGTGTAAGAGAACATCGGATTCATAATACGTATGGGGGAACATTGGCGCCTTTTGATGCAATTTTCATGAATGTGATTTCACGTCAGAACGCTCATAATGCCTTCTGCTTGGCACCCGACGATATGTTGAATATAAGGGCATACCTATCTTCGAAAACACGCATATCGCTGTGCTCTGCTGGTCAGCTCAGTTCACACTAGTGGGCCCTCCCACTAGTCGTTATGTCGAAAAAAACGCGCTAATTATTAATTTTACTCATGACCACAAATTGGGTCTCATTGCGTTTGTATTGACCGGCAATCGTGGTCGTCGGACAAAAGAATTGGGAGTCAAACAATGGGTCCACGATTGACACAACGTCCACGATCTTTTCCCGTGTACAAATCCTATGGCGATCATCAAAAAACGTTAGAGTATAAACAAAAGAGGGAAGACGGTCGGACAATACCCCGTCCACGATCGAAGGCCTTTACACACTTGGGTGAGTGTGTAAAAAGTAGGAAAACAGTTTTTCCTGTGCTCTTTCAATGATACGCAGCAGATCCATGGCCATACTCAAAATAGTAACTTGTACACGAGATAAACAAGCCCACTTTCCCACGATCTGGGGCCAATTTCACGGAGCTGCTAAGCAAAATAAATTGCTTAGCACAAAAAAGTCTTGCTCATTAAAAACAAGTTATCGGCCAAAATTCTACGTGTTGTTCATGCTAAGCAAAAAAACAGCTGATTATCAATCAAAAACAATAAAGATCACGTGAAAATTTGGTCTGTAACCTTGTTTTTACCAAGTACAAATTTTCATGCTAAGCAAATTGTTGTGCTTAGCAGCTCCGTGAAATTGGCCCCTGCTCGTTGTTGAGTGCAGAAGGTACCAAACGCTGTGAACGATCAAGGTAATATACTCTCGGTGCATCACTTTTGGAGTAACACATGTAACTTTTGTAATAAACCATGTGACCAGTTATTGACATGGTAGGCCTATAACAAATACAATTGGTGCATGCGCCCACCTACAAATTTAACCCACATTTAAGGCACATTTATTTTCGGTTAAATTCAAATACCTTAAAATAGAAAGGAAAACAAAAAACGAAGAAAATGTTATAGTCTTGTACATGTCATTGGAACTAGTACTGGTAAGTTTGTCGGAGTAGTAGGCTTTCTTGGCATCAGCAATCAGCTTCTGCACATTTTTCTTTTGAATTAGAAACGCGTCGTAGTCACTGACCTCTATACCTGGACGGATCGTTGCCCATATTCTGCCGTGCTGACGCTTGAAGTCGGCGAGCACGCGCGGCGGCCATTTTACACTTCCAAGAGCGACACGGTTCACTATACATTACGTACTGAAGGGCTGTATTGTGTAGACACTATTTTTAATTACCTGGGGCGTGTCGCTTCATTTTTTATTATTATAGGAGACCTTAGAAGTTAAATCAAGCCCCTTGTTTTATTATTCTCCCGAAGGAAAAATAAAACGCTTTAATAAATGAATACATTTCTGAACTGATTAACCCTAACGCTCCTCAATCCTCCAAAATCCTCATTGCAGTTTTGGAGGATGTTTGAGGATTGAGGATGTATGGGGTTTTAAAAAAATGAGGATTTTGGAGGATTGAGGCACGATGTGGTTTCAAGTGTGGAGAATTTTTGAGGATTGAGGCTGAATGGGGTTTTCGAAAAATCATAATGAGAATTTTGGAGGATTGACTTTTTTCAATCCCCAGAATCCTCATTGCAGTTTGAGGATTAAAAAAAATAAGGATTTTGGAGAATTGAGGCACATGATGTTGTTTTAAGTGTGGAGAATTTTTGAGGATTGAGGCTAAATGGGGTTTTAAAAAAATGAGGATTTTGGAGGATTGAGGATGGTTGCTAGCAAGAAAGGCCTAGGGGGTAAGGGTTAATGAATAGATCAATAAACAATACATTTGTAAATGATGTGCTTTCTTGCAAGATGTTTTGAACATTCTTTACATTTTGCCATTAAACCATATAGAATTCAAGATAAAAAAGGCACTTGTGATGTGGCAAAGGTTTTAAATGGTTTACGAATCATTCCTAATCACTGTATTCTTTTTTTTCTTCAAAAAAATATTTTATCATCACTGGCACAGATTTGAACTGTATATATTAGAATAAAGAAAATAACATGAGGTAAAATGAGTTCTCAATCTTATATTGTACCGGTTTATTGTACAGGGCAATTCAACAATAGCTGTAATGGAATTTCAACCACGTTACGCTATGTGTGCAACACTTAGCATAGTGCTAATTTTTAACAAAGATCTTCCAAGAACGGCTAGCTCAAATTATAAACATGAGCATTATGTCTGCAACAGAAATACATGCACCTCAGTGCTTGGGCATACTCTGTCCTGAAATTGTTACAATTTAATTCTTCTCAATCATTAACAATTAGTGAAAAAGAAAAACAAAAGTACCTCCCAGTAATTTTCTCTCATGTGGAATTACCTAGAAAGACATTTTGAAATTGTAGCGAGTGGTAGGACACACAATTTGAATTGATTACTTGAACTCACAACTCGTATCGAGTAGGAGTGGTCTACATGTATAAGAAAATGAAGGTCTTGGAGACTCTGGTATGTCAGCAGTATCTGGGAGGTTGTTTACTTTATCATCACTTCTGTCTTTTGGGGGTTTCCTTGGTTTGTGCGAATTCTGTACAAAAGGAATAAACAACAACAGATCTCATAAATATAATAAGTATTTTTAAAAATAAATATGAATATAAAATAACTAAAATATACCTAAGTTCAGATTCGTCAAATAAATATTTAATACATGATGTATACAATTTATTTCAAAATTAATCCTCTTCCAACATAACAAGGGATTATTTTACAACTTTCATGAAGATAAAGTGAAATAATACGTCAATAGTAACAATTCCTTTAGTAATTCTTCAGTTTGAATACAGGCACATGGCTACTCAAAACTGAATGTTTTGAAAAAGGTGTTGTTAAAGCAAAAGTAGATAATACAGAGAATACGTGTTTGTAACATATACAATTTAATGTACCTTCTGAAGATGAAGCGGAAAATGAAATATTGTAGGGACAGCATCCTGAGTAAGACGAACTGTCTGCCCAGTATTGTCAAAGCAGGTCTCTTCAAAATGATTGACATAGAGTACAGAGCTCTTGTCGGGAGTCCACAAATCTCGCTTCATGTTGACCATCCATACTGCATTCTGCAAGTACAGACCGGCGGCTGAATGGAAACCTGCAGCAAATGTAAGCGTACGAGGTAAATTAAATTATATGTAGAATAATCTACACTACAGTCTACACACTACATGTACATCAGAAGATTTATTTCCAGGGTGGGGTGACTGTAAAAAGTGTTCCAGTATTTTTAATTAGATTCAATTCATTATTTGTTGTCAAAAAAAAATATCTGTCAAACAAATTGTCTTCTAATGTGGTACAGTTTTATAACATAGATCTACTAGGCCTATAACAGGTGAAGGAATGTAGGAACTTTAGATACTTTCACCCTTCTAGCGGGGAATCTAGACCACTAGAGTAGACCGATGGTGAAAGTCTGAACAAAATTCATAGGAACTAAAATACAATGCAACTAAGTTAAAGTAAACAATGTCAATGTCCAAGTTTATTATTATATAAATATAAGAATACTAATTAATTATTGTATGCATAATCTTCAATAGAGTCACTAATAGTATACTAGAGTTAGCATCGTTGAATGAGGTAAATCTATGATGAATATACATAATACCCTTTTCAAGTAAGACACTCGTCAAACTTAAAGACGTTTATTTTATTTTATTTATTTATTCCATTTCTTTACCCAGGGTGTGCCCAAACAGTTTAAAACTGGTTTTCATTGGGGCCCTGCATACATCATCAAATAAAATAACAGTACATATTATAAATACAAGGATATTACAGGAATTCTAAACATTAATACTAATTCTGATTTACGAGATAGGCGAAAACCCGCCAAATAAAAAAACCTTTTAGGTGAAAAATAAGAAGGGGAAATTCCTATCCGGCTCCACATTATAGTGGCAACCAAGTTCTAACTCCGTAGATCAGCGCAATTGGCATAATATCTAACACTCAGATGGCATGTCGGAGCTCTGATTTAAATGTGCTTAATGAGTCCAATGTTCGCAATTGTTCGGGCAGATTATTCCAAATATTTGCACCACTCACAGCGAAACTTGTGGCGTAGCATTCTTTTTTGGCGAAAGGAACTTTCAGTGCCGTGTGGGTTGATTGCCTTGTTTCGCGAATTACTGTAAGTGGTTTGAAAATATTTGTCATGTACAAAGGAGTCATTTTGTTGATACTTTTGAAGACAAGAATAGCCTTTTTTGACTTGACTCTTTTTGAAAAAGGGGCCCAATTAAGACGAGCAAACATATCCTCTGAAGGGGTGAGGAAGGTACATTTAAGGATTATCCGCGCGGCTCTTTTGAGACATTTGTTTAACATATTATCGTGAGATATGTACCTTCCTCCCCACACAGTACAACAATACTCTAATGTTGGCATAACTAGACTTACAAATAGTGTGTGCAAGCTGTGCTGAGGAATACAATCACGGATTCTTCTTAGTATACCTAATTTAGACACCACATTTTTTCTTACGTATTCGACATGTGGGCCCCAACGTAATGCTTCATCAATAATTACACCCAAACATTTATAAGACTTCACATTTTCAATACGACTACCAGCAATGCATACATTTAAATTAACATTAGATATTTTCTGCCTAGTACCAATAAGCATGCATTTGGTTTTGGTGGCGTTTAAAGCTAGCTTGTTTCTTCCGCACCAGTTGTGAAAACTAGTAAGAGCTGTATTTAAGCTACTTTCTATTATATTAATGTTGGAGGAGCTACACGTTAATGTGGAGTCATCTGCATACATAAATAAATTGCAGTTTGGGGCAATACAAAATGGAAGGTCACTAGTATAAACAATGAATAAAAGTGGACCTAGTATCGACCCCTGTGGAACACCAGTGTTTACGGACAGGACCTTTGATATGGTGCCGCCAATATTCACAGACTGACTACGTTCACTTAGGTACGACTTAAACCAATTTATTACAGAAGATGACATGTTCATCCTTTCTAGTTTCTTTAGTAGGATTTCATGATCAACACAATCAAATGCTTTACTGAGGTCTATAAACACACTGCCTGTAACTTGTCCACTCTCCATGGCCGCAAAACACTTGTTTGTTAAGTCATGTAGGGTGCTTTCAGTTGAGTGCAGGGGTCTAAATCCCGACTGGCAACTAGGAATCAGATTGTTTTCATCAAGATATCTATATACCGATGAGTGCACCCATCTTTCTAAAATCTTAGAGATAATTGGCAGTATAGAAATTGGACGATAGTTACCTGTACTACATTTATCTCCTCCCTTGTGAATTGGTGTTACTAAAGCATGTTTCCAATCTTTAGGGTATCGCTCACATCTTATAGACAGGTTAACAATATGAGTTAAAGATTTAATGATATAAGGTGAAGCAATTTTAATCATTTTAACACTAATTCCATCCGGACCTGTTGCTTTCCCAACCGACATGGATGATATTTGCTTTCGAACAAACTCTTCTGTAATGTTAGGTACTACGCAATCTTCATCAACAGAATCAAATATAGAGGCGTCAGTATTGTCATCTATTTCAAGTTCACGCAAAGGGTAATTTCCAGCAGTACGCTTGCCGATTGTTGAAAAGTGTTCATTTAATGTATCAGCAATGTCGGCGATATTGTCAATATTTTCCCCATTTGGGGAAGTAATCGAAGTTGGTACAGTTTTTTGTTTCTTAGGGAGTACCTCCTTCAGAGTTTTCCACAGCATAGAAGAGTTGCTTTTATTTTCTTCTATGGCGGATGTGTAGTAATTACTCTTTTTACTGCGGATTTTATTAGTAACATTGTTCCGCAGGTTTTTGTATGAATCCCAATGAATTTGTAAGCCTGTGTGCTTTGCAATTTTGTGTACACGATCGCGCTGCCGCATAAGTTTAAGAATTTCGCTATCGAGCCACGGTACTGAGGCACCCCGAATGCGTTTGGTTTTGACTGGCGCATGGAGGTTAATAATACTCATAAATATGGAGTACCATATAGACCATGCATTATCCACATCATAACAACCAAAAACATCTTGCCATGGTGCATTACGGAGATCGTCCGTAAATGCATCACTGTCTATATTTTTTAGACATCGAAAATTTATTGAACGACCTTTCATTTTTGGTGTTTTCCAACTGTGTAGCCCATAAACAAGATAATGATCACTGATTAGGACTGGTAAAACACCACAGTCCTTTATGAGCTCTGGGTGGGAACTAAAAATGAGATCGATGGTAGTTTTAGTAGATTCAGTGACACGTGTTGGGTCATGTATGAGTTGCGCCATTTGGAACAAACTAAAGCAAGAAATAATTGGATTTGATTGCATACTATCGTATTCCTCTGAAACATCACAATTAAAGTCCCCAGTTGTAATAATTACTTTACATTCACACGAGGCCTTATTAAGGATATCACTCAGTTTTCCCATAAATTCGACAGAGCTTGAAGGAGGCCTATAAATAGAACTGATAAGCACAGGCTGTCTTTGTTTGCACTTAATTTCAACCCATATACACTCGACATCATATATTTCGAGATCTTCACGACGAGAGAACATTAGGGTATCTCGAATGTAAATTGCAACACCGCCACCATGTCGGTTCCTGTCTTTTCTGACAATATAATAATTTGGTAGAGTTATTTCGTCATCAGAGATTGAGGCGTCGCAAAAAGTTTCGTTTAGACAGATGATGTCGAATGGATTTTTAGACATTACAATCTTAAAATGGTCAAATTTGTTTATGAGGCTTCTTACATTAAGATGGGCGAATGAGAAACCCTCGGAACTTTGATTGCAGATAATACCATCTGTTATGTCTATTTTAGAACCTTGCCTTGTGGGTTGAGCAGCTCCCTGACCATTTTCAGATGTTGGTTCCACTCCTGGCCTCGATAATGTGTCGGGGGTGCTCTGGTCTGGGATACTGGCTGCCGTCGTTGATTGAGGTTGATTTGGTGCCGTTTCTGATGGGGATGCGGGTAATACTGGTTGGCCATTAGAAAACCCGTCGGAACATCACGGGTCGCTGTAGTCCGCTTCGTCAGGACATCAGAGTACAAACTCTGACCGAAAGGGGTTTTCTGATGTGGAATGCGACTATCAAAGGTCTTTGGTGGTCCTTTGATGTGTTGGATAATGTTCGTGGCAAGTAGGCGCACTCCTGCTGAGTCGAGGTGCACACCGTCCGACACAAGGTAGTTTGAGTTTATGTTACCGTTGTCAATGAAGCCCCAGTTATTTCGCTTTGCTATGGACTTGAGCAGATTATTAGAATCATCTACTCTCTTGCACTGTGGCACCGTTTGGTTTTTACGGTGTATGATCGAAGATATTGTCACTGATCTTGGTTGTAGTGACTCGCCGAGGGAGGTGATCTGAGCGGCAATAGTCTCCGGGTTGTCGGATGTGTTGTTGGTCCCAACATGGAGAATTACCCGAGATACGTCGTGCTTGGTCGACAGCTGTATGGCGTGGGGAGCAAGATCTTGGATTTTTGCTCCACGCATGGTGTGGCACATCACTTTCTTTTGCCTGCTCAATCTCCTGGGCTGAAGCCGTTTTATCATCGAGTCACCGATTAGAAGCACATCTGCACAGTGGTGTTCCGTTGGTGTGGATGCTGATTGTTTTACTTTAGGTGCCGGTTTGTCCTTTGCAGTGGTCAGCTTCTTGTGCTTTTTCCGGTATTGATTCAGCTGCTCGTCAAATTCTAAGGACATTTTAGTTTTTGAGGGATGGGGCAAATGGTTTGGGGTTGGGGAGGATCCCTGCTCCTCGGTGTCAGGCTGGCCGTTTAGCTGCAAGACTTCGAAGTACGTGTCGATCACCAACTCGGCCTCGGTCCGGGAATCACCGGTGCTGGAGTCGGTGATGACGGGATCCTCTGTCGCCAATGCAGCGAAGCGGTTGCTTGTCGGTACCAGAACCGCTGGGCCGACATCCAATGTACAGAGGCTCGCTGGACTGAGATCCGCTGTACGGTGGCTCGCTGGACTGGCTAGACTTGTGGGCGTCCATGGGTGGTTCCGGCTCAGAGCACTCGGCGGGCGTTCTGAATCATCATGGGCTTCACGAGAAGAAGGACTCATCAGCATATCAATGGTAGAATGGAGAGCGTCACATTCCTTCTTCAGGTGGTCTATTGTTTCCCTTTGGGAACAAGAAGATCGAGAAATCTGGCCAGATAGTGTTGCAAATTGGTCTGAAAATTTCTGATCAAGTAATTTTATGTCATTTTGGACCTGTATGATGGCTTGATAAATGACCTGTGGGGTGGGTTCGGGGACTTGATCGGGGGTTGTGACACCTGTTAAGTCCCGATCTGTAGTATGCCTTGTTTGCTTGTAATTTATCTGACAAGCTGAACTAAGACAAGACATGGGAAAAGTGTTCCGATGACCAAAAATATACAGACATAGGTCCTTGATGTCATCGGATGCTGTTTGATTAGATCTACGGGATTTAAGTGAAAAAACGGTACTTAGCTTTTTTGACGAGTCGCCCGTTTCGTCGCCATCTTGGACGTCTTCACGGTACTTCTCCATCGCAGCTTCAAAAATCACAATCCTCGCTTGTAACAATTCATCAATGGTAAAATCACTACTTAGCACTGACCGCAATGGCATAGGCGGCGACACTTGGAATTTAGACACGATATCCTGTATCTTAGTGTCGAGTTTTGATAGAAAACTCGGAGAGCTGACACAACACACGTCTTGTCCGTTGGCTGCCATGTTTTTACATGTACATGCACAATTCATTTTCATTCCTACCAATATATGTTGATGAAAACCACACTATTGCATGTGCGATGCACTGGCCCAGTAGTGACATCAACTAGTTGTCCACCAATAAGTCATGTGACTGACGACAACCGGTGCCAAATGTCCACGGTGATTGCACGTAGCAATATAGCTATATGCTCGCACAAGTCGCACAAGCGAAATTGTAATAAAACTTAAATGCACACGCCACAGTGTCTGCAAATTTGCTGCACAAGTCAAGCAATATATATATATACATGTAACAAGGTACAATTGGAAAAGGTGACTAAATGCAGGCACAAAACCCCACAGCAAATAACAGGAGCTCTTTACACCAGCATGGTCTAATGTGACTCAAGTTCAAGTTACAATTAACATAACATCAAGATGATAATTATGACTAGACTAATCGTTAGAAATTGAATCTACTTATAGTCTAGTCGAAATCTATAGCATAGCATGGCATTGGATTGCTATAGATTATATCGCCTATCAGCAATGAAATGATCAGAATTACATTGAATTGCATTGCCATTGGCATTTGCCATACCGCATACGTACAACATGCATGAAATACAAAACATGGGACTATACAGAGCGCTAGACGGTACGCTAACTACTACCAATCTGCTTTTAAAATACATAGAAAACATAGTTGAAATTACGAATGAAATATCCGTCCACATCCTTTATAAAACCGGTTTGAGCAGTTGATTGCAGCACATGTGGGCATTTTCAACGATTATAAATTTCAGAAACAGAACCTCCACACAAGGCTGCAGTCGAATTGTACACAAATCTGTATTACAACCTTCTCGCACGTCGATTTTTCGGAAGTGCAACATGGCGGACCCACGGCGTCACTTCTGTGAGCCAATGATCTGTCCAGGTATAGAGGTCAGTGGTCGTAGTCAGTGTTCAAACGACTTTTGCGCAATTGCGCTCAAGCCGTCTACGGAGTCGTCTTTCTTCATGGGTGGTGTGGCAGGGTTGTAGTCGAGTCCCTGCAAGTCCTTTCACAAGTCCTTTCGTGAAGCCAGTCACAAGTTCCTTCATAAAGGCAGTCACAAGTAACTAGATGAACAATGACAAAGGAATGCCTTTGTCAAAGCTGATTTGAATAGCTTGTGATTTGAATTGGAACTGAAGGACTTGTGATGGACTTGCAGGGACTTACAGGGACTTGCAGGGACTTGTGATGGACTCGACTACATCCCTGTGGTGTGGTCATATCACAGTAGCCGGGACTTGACTGTATACGGACTCTAGTCGAAACAGGACATACTTTATCAAGCACAGAGGTAGTGATCGACTCATGTGTTTCAGACATAACACTGGGGTCATACTCAGTCTGCGCAATATTATGCCAATTGCGCTGATCTATGGAGTTATAACTTGGTTGCCACTATAATGTGGAGCCGGATGGGAATTCGAGTGGCCATCTTGCTCAGTTCTGTAGCGGGTTGGAGATGATTTTAGGTCTTCGTCTTTTTGTGCTCTTGAAACAGACAACACTTGCTCCAGTCAGTTTGCCATTTGGACAAGAACTGAGACTAACTAGCCATGTTCTGGAATAGGAATGTATCAAGGCCGAATTAGGAGTATCCTTTTACCGCCTGCAATGTCATTCGGTGATGCACATTCGTGTATGGGATACAACTATGTTCGAATATAAAAACCTACACTTAGCCCGATCGTTCATGCAGTGCCATTCAAGTACCGTGCGATCTGTACGCCATCCAGGTAACTGTAGCCCCATTACCCATGGCTCAGCTCTCCCACGCCGGCACATCCTGTCAATTCAGGTGCGGCTATCTAACTTAACTAAATAATCTACAAGTACGTATTACTGTAGTCTGGTAGCTAATTAACATGGGCTAATTGGGTAGCATCTGGGACACAAAATTACAAAACTAATACTACTTCCAAGCTATTTAGCTGACACTGAACCCTATGCTGAGTTTCACAGCAGAGTGTCCTGGTTGTGCCTTGACATCCACTCTTATTTTCTCCAGTGGTCAAATCCACCTGTAGGACCTACTCATCTGCAAGTGAGGCTGTAAATTACCGAGCTTCTAGTTCTACTTCTCTTGGATGACTTTCCCAGGCAGACTTTGTACGCGTTCATGTCCGAGTCAAACGCACTTCACCACATACATACACCCTGCATGCCCTCACCTAGTTTAGCCTGCGAGCCAACGCAGTTTACCGGGGTGTGGTCATTGCTTAGCACAAGCAACTACTTGAAACTATAGGTGAGAGTTGGGTAAGCGGTGAGGACTGTTGCCAGAAGTTCATCCTGGGGATGTTAACTGAAACAAAAGTAATACCTCTACCACTACATCCCATGCATCCCAACTACACTACATCCATGCAGATTATTGATTATGTAGCATGTGTATTACTTTTGTATGCTGATAGAACTGATATAACTGATAGAAGGGAGCTTATTGGGTATGTTAAAGTTGTAAATTAAATTTCTGCATGGTCGAGAACGTCAGATTGGATACTAAAATCATTCAAATCTGACAACTGTATCCAAAGTTATGGTGACATTATTTTTGTTATGGGACATAATTATGGCGGCCATCTTCAATATTTACTTGGCTATAGTGGTTTTCCAAATAAGTGGCCCAAACGTGATGTGCATGCAAATGTTGGTGCATGTATCACCATTTGAAAGGGTCCTCTCAAAATCTACTTTTCTGCTCCACTTAATGTTAAGCGAACGAAGACTTCGAAGTCTTTGAGATCCCCGCCATCGAGTTGCCGTCCAGGTCGTCTTTTACTATAAAGCAGAATTACTCAATTGAATTAGTGTCAACAAGATTAGACGTGTTGTATTTTAGTTTTTGTTTTCTTTTTTTCCAAACGTCGTGTTTTACAACTTGGATGCTTTTTTAATTCGGATGCTACGATAAAAGTAGTTTTAGGAATCTACAAGAAATAATACTATTTAGCAATTACTATAAACATTTTTGATTAAATACGACAGCAGGGCTACAGTAGCACGACGTTTGGCGCGAACCTTTATTTAAATTCGACTATGCCGTGCTACATGACGATAGTACGGCGTTGCGTAAAACGTCGTGCCAGCGTCTTGTCGAATTAAAATTAATGTTCACTTATATGCTTGGAGTAGTTGGAATTCGCATGCGTATGCACAAATTCGAGTAATTGCAAACAAACTAAACGTTTGCGTACTGCAAATGCAGATTATGCAGATAGAACCACGTTTTTTCTATTTTAGTTTACTCATCCTTTTAAGATAATTGCTGACAGTTAAATTAGCTAAAGGTGGAACCATTTTCCCGAGATCTGAATGTATCTGGGGTTTTTTTCCACAAAGCTTTGAAAATAAGATATACAACATACAGTATCATAATATTTGAGAGATAAATGACATTCAGTTATCCCTTCAACCAGGATGTGTAGGGGAATGCCGAATCTACTATAATATGGGAAACATCAAACTCGTCAAATGTTTAGGGTATAATGGAGTTCTTGTTATCGTGTCCGCGCAGGGTTAATTCCTAGTCAAACGTCTGCAAGAAGAGGTATGACGGCTGCAATGGTTTTCCCGGCCGTGATTGAAGTACCATGCAAAATCTTTCCCTTTCGCGGCTGCTCTGAAATAACAAATAACGCCATATACCTACCGGTTCACTTTTGGACAATTAAGTACAACAGTTTTGATGCAATAAATTCGATGTTTGACGCAAATGTAGAATTTGCCGCTCTTTGGTCGCACCGAAATGAATTTCATTCGACACGACAGAAGCGCGACGTTTGATGCAAAGAACCTAAACATGTGTTTGCAAGTAGGCCTACGTTTTTGTTTTTTTCGTTTCAAATTAGATATTATATGTTTGAAATTATTTTGATATTGCGTCAATCGTATCGTTAATATTGCGGGGGAAAAGGCATTCGTATGGTTCACTGTTAGGCCAAGAGTTTTAGTTATAACCTGGAAATAGCTCATAACAAGCTGAATTTTTCAGGATCGGTCCAGGAGTGGGTGTAGATTAATTTCTAAAACCCAAGATGGCGTCCAAAATGACCGCCATTTGCCATTTTCATCATAACTTTGCCACCAAACATAACAGTAGAAATACAAATTAAGTGTCTAAATATTATGTTTAGAGCACAAGGAATCTAATAAAATCATTATTTAGGGAGTTTAAAACTCATAAATATCCGAAACTAAGATGGCGTCCAAAATGGCGTCAGAAATGGCTGTCATGTTTTATGTTTATCATAACTTTGCAACCAGACAAGTTAGAAATACATATTAAGTGTCTAAACATACTAGTTAGCCAGAACCAAGATGGCTTAAACCTTTTTTACCCTGATATGCTATCTAAGGCTGTTTTCCAAACACCCGGCTTTGGCTTCGTCTTCGGCTTCGTCTCCATTCCGCCATTTTGAAGCCCATACCAAATGGAGGCTTTGGCTTTGGCTTCATCAAGAGGCTCCGTTTTTGGCTAAATTATGAAGCCTGCCGAGGAGGTGACTTCGTGGAGGCTTCGTGACGTATTGTCACGTGATACAAGCCACAAAATCATCACAAACGAAAAAGTTTGCGACGGCCGCCATTGTTTTCGCGGTGTGTCTGCCGTTTGCAAGGAAGTTTTCACCGACAATTCACTGTAAGTTTAATGATTTTGTTAACAGAAATTTACCAACTCACATGAAAATGTTACGTGTAACCATGAAGATAATCATACTGTCTATAGGACCTAGGACAACATTTCTAACCCTAACGTTATGCTACCGTTTTTTCGACGAAAGTTTCAATTCCAACTAGTCCAACCAACTTCCATGCAAACCCGCACTAGTCAAGCTGCCTGGTTATACATGTAAATAAAGGCAGTGGGACAGTGGCTATTGTTATGGCAGTCGGCCTTCTGGCTTCTTTTGACCCGAAACTATTGATCATAACGAGTTTCCACAAGTCGGTATGGTTATAAGGGCATGTTATACAGGGTGTAGCCTAACGTTAGGCATGGATTTATTCGCAATTTTTGTTCAATTTACTAGATCATAGATGGAGAAGTCGGCACCCATTCTGAGAATCGCACGGCATGCCGTAACGATAGCCAGTTTAACTGAGCGCATTGCCACACCTCGTTGTCACATGCATGTTAATACAAAAAATAAGTAAAAATAGTTTCATATTCATAATTTCACCTCTAAATCTCAACATGTCACAAGCTTTAGAGCTGGAAGCTGGAAGGAAAAGGGGTTAGTTTGGAAATTAACAACTAATTTCTTTTTGAAATAGAAGTATACTTTATTGTGTTTTGATTAAATTGATTAGTTTCTATCATAAGCAGAATCTGTACTAGATGACGCAAGATAAACCAAATATTTGCTGCTTAAACTGAACGAGCCATAAACCAATTTGGTGATTCCTGTGGAGCATTTCCTCAGGAGAAAAACACAATGTCTTGTTTGGGAGGCAAATTTGTTTGCACCAACACCACCACTTGAAGCATTCAACGTGTGTGTATACCTAACTTGCTATTTTGTCCTAGACCATCACCATTCTTAATTCTGCTTTTGTTTATTTTCTTGATGGTTCTTAATAGGTTCTGAGGATATTCAGAATTCAAGCACAGGTAAACTCCATCGTTGACTTCTACACCACCATGGATTGTGTGCACTAGGAAAGATGGGCAACTCATTTTCTCCCCACTACTTATTTCTAGCAATGGAGGAAGGTTCATTCTCCAATACAAGCCTCTCCAAGTCCATCAGCCAAAGGAGGGAGAATCTCAATTTATGCTTGCCAGCCGTGTTGTTATAAAGGATCTCTGACAATTTAGAGACTAATTGCACAGGTATATTCTGAACAATCAAAGCTAAAGATCTGTGCCGAGTGTGCTCACATATTTGCTCACCTAAATCTCCCAATTTTGAAGAAAAACTATTCACTCCCTATTTATGTTGTTTACACTGGAACAGCATGGAATTATTGTAACAGGTCCTGGTCAACTTAACTCAACTCTCTTATTTATAATGCCTATGCCTGCACTACAAATGACAGTTGGTATTTGTTTATATGCTGGGGAAAATTATATTTCAAATAATCAATTGTCAGCAGTAGAAAGTCTTGAAGTATAAAATGTAGGCCTGACAATAATAATGTTATTAATGAAGTGCAAACGTTATGTGCATAAATTTAAATGCACTAATGATAAAACCAGATTCATTAAAATATTAAAAGGCAAAAATCCATGTACATCACAAACTACTATTACATCAAGGAAAACAACATGTTTTTAAGAAATAAATACAATTTTTACAAGCTATCAATCAAAAGCGATTTGAAAAAGGTTGGTTTTGAGCAGCCTCTATTTGAGGCCTCAATCTATTTTTAAAACAAACCTAATCCTGGCATGTTTTTAAATTTGTAAAAACTTACTTCGAATGAGCTATTATGGTTTTAGAATGGTACTCTGGTGGTAGGGGGTTTCAATAATATATGTTCCCCAAAGTCACAGTAAAGGATACATTACAATTTCAAAATTTAAACATTTTGTTGTTTTTGGGATTTTCTTTTGCAGTTTTGTCTTTTTAATTATTTGTGTGAGCACTTATTTTTTAATTATATTCTCAATTTAATCTTTTGTTTAGTTTTATATTGAATGATTTGTAATTATGATGCCCTGTCTTATTCTAAATGTTTATTTTTCCATGTTATAACCTTTTTGCAAAATAAACCATCAGTAATAATACGTAGTTGACAATTCTTTGCCGAAAAGTACATATTTATTTCCTTGAAAGACGGACACAGTATATTAAAGGAGCGCATCTTACTTTTAGATCGAATCTGCAGATCAAATTGTAAAAAAAAAATTGTGATTTTTCATTTATTATTTAGCCGCCAATGTCACGTGACCCAAAACTGGAGGAATTGCTTAACGTTCGCGATGTTCGATTTTGTTTGTCGCCGGCGGCTACCTGACATACAATTTAGACGTCTAGGCCTAAACAAATTGCCAGGTCGGGGAACCAGACTACTATTATTATACATTATTATTATTATAAACGTTAAGCAATTCCTCCAGTTTTGGGTCACGTGACATTGGCGGCTAAATAATAAATGAAAAATCACAAATAGTCAGAAATATTTGGTCTGGGAACCAGACTATAATAATCGTACACTACATTAAACAAAAACGACTTAGCGCGCATGCGGGGACGAGTAGCAATTTGAGCTATGCTTGGAATGTCCTCGGAATTTTCCGGGTTCACATGACACTTGCGCCAAGACCAAGATAGTGGAAGGAATCTGGCGATAATTAAGGGCGCCCTCAATAAGCCCGGATATATGTGACCCGCTCCATCGTAATCAGGAATAAGTCGCTGGGGCCGTTTTACGCAATCGGCCGTTGAAGTAAACGCATGAGTGAAAATCGTGACAAAGTCGATTTTTTAAACATTGTATTTTTAGGAAGTGTAGTTATCACAGATTATTGTCATTAATGTCTCGTATGTAAAAACGGTAAATAAACATGAAAATGAAAAGGATTTGTGTGCGCTGTCCGTATGATTTTGCTAAATTTTGTTTATTTCAAAGCTGGAGTATTCAGAGCAGGCTGGCTGCCTTGACAACAGAGCATTCATGAACAGGTCTATGATGCCGTTAATAGATGCCCGGGGCCGCACGCGTGCTACACAGAATGGGTCAGCGGGTCCAGTACGTTGACTGGTGCCTCGCCCGTGCGCCGAAAGACGATCGAACTTGATCATTTAGAGGACGTAGAAGTCGCAACAAGGTTTATGGAAGGGCTATTGCCGAGCGAGACACTGGGGGGCGGCTAGGGGGCTGGTCGCAAGTCCCCGGCCGGCCTCCGGTAGGGCAGGCCACCGTGCTGTCTTCTGGGTGTAGGTGGAAGTGACCCAACACCAGGGTCCCGAGGCGGCCGCCCACGATCAGTCCGTGCCAGTGCCCTGCAGGGAGACGGCACGGCCGCGGCGGGTACAGACAGTGAGCGGCGACCAGGACCCTGGGAAGCCGGGATTCGGTTGCAAATGGAGGGCGGGGATCGCAATAGAGGCAAGCGGTCATCCGACGGCTTCCACCCTGGTGGCCTTTTCTTGTACTGATCTCCGCGCGCCGCGCGGTCATATTAAGATGATCGACAGACGTAACCCACACAGTGACAATTCTTGGCAGTGGATCACTTGGCCTGAGAAATTGCCAGGGCGGAGTGGCCCAACACCGGTCAGTGATGAAAGAGCGCCGACCGGCAACCGCAGGGCGGGACCCGCAAAGACACTGGCTGCAGGCGGCACAAGGGGAGTGCAAAGAGAGGTGTCAGGTGGAAAGCGGAATATTATAACCGTGGGCAGATCGAGGCGGCACAGTCCCGCTCTTCCCCCGCCCGTCGCGGGCGGGACTGGATTGGCTTGGCGTAGCTCCACCGCGATTGTCCGGGTCGCTCCCAGGGGGAATCCGCCGTGGCGTGGCCGGTTGACGCTTAGTATCATATCCGCCCCACATCC
Source organism: Crossaster papposus (assembly GCA_037893245.1). NCBI lineage: Eukaryota > Metazoa > Echinodermata > Asteroidea > Velatida > Solasteridae > Crossaster > Crossaster papposus. The sequence continues at coordinate 97,652 of JBAIAA010000506.1, read as the reverse complement.
GGCTTGTTGTCCACCGTCTCAAGAAAGAGGAGCGATTTACGGGCCGAGGGCCGCTGGCGGCTACACCGCGCGACGATAGTATGAGACAAGTGTGCCGGTTAGAAGCTAGAGAGAGAGACGGTTTGTTTTGACCCAGCGGTGAGAGGCGAGAGGCCCGCGCTAAAGGGCCGCGAAGTGGTGCGTGTGGTTCGGACGGGCACACGTGCGGGTGAGAGAGAGACACACCCAGAAAGCGAGAGATACAAACAAAAATATGACAAAACACTGACATCGGGTCAGGCAAGAGGACCCGCTGGATTGGAGCATATAACTAAGCAGGATTCTCCCAGTACTAATACAAATTGAAACATGGCGGTCATATTGGACACCTTGATTATGGATATGAGTTTTGGAAATTAAAAAAAATGATTTTATTGGATTCTTTGTGTAGACTCTTTTTTTAAATTTCTTACATGCTTGGTTGCAAACATTATGATAACAATTCACAAATGGCGGCCATTTTTGAGACCATCTTGGACACCATCTTGGTTTTAAATACTTATAGGTTTGGAATCCTTTGGATAACGATTTTATTCGATTCCTTGTGCTTTAAAACATAATGTTTAGACACTTAATTTGTATTTCTAACTCGTTTGGTTGCAAAGTAATGCTAAAAATGGAAAATGGTGGCCATTTTGGACGCCATCTTATATTTTAGAGAGAGCTTCAGGGGGATTTTCGGGGACTTTTAGTATGTTATTCTACAGATATTCCGTGACGGATCCTGAAAAATTCAGCTTGTTATGATATGTATTCAGCTGTATATGGCGATGTGCGGCAAAAATATAAGTTTCTTCAAGACGAAGCATTTTTTTCTTTGAAAAATACGCTTGACAACCAGATGAAAGAACTCTCTCCTGCAGGACACAGAGTGAAACACCGCAAGGCAGAAATAGTCAGCATGGAAGATGAGAATATCATGTGGGACAAGACGATTCCTGGGACTAATACAGCACAGCAGTTAGTGGATACTATTTTGTACTTATTTGGAGTCCATTTTGCTCTGAGGGCTAGGGAAGAACATCAAAAACTGCATTACACAAACTAGCAGATCCACCGACTACCGATGGCAAGCGGTTTCTCAGATACACGAAAGGTGTGTCTAAGATCTATCAGGGGGATTGCAACATCGGAAGACCATGCCTAAGAAGGTGGATGCATACGAAAACTCCTCGAATCCAGACAGATGCGTAGTACGTCTCTACGAGAAGTATATACGCCATAGGCCGACATTAGCGAATGTAGGTAGTTCAGCTTTCCATCTTCGTCCTCTTGCACGGTCCCATGGTGATGTACGGCACTTCTGTCAGCCACAAGGAATTCACCAGTTTTCCCAAACTGTTCGACGCCTATGTGATCAAGCAGGATTACATGTTTACTACTCTAATTACTCCCTTCGTGCTACGGCTGTGTCCCGTTTGTATTAGCAGAACTTCGACGAACAGCTAATCTTTGATACCACTGGTCACCGCCCTGCTGCTGTCCGCTCTTACAAACGAACGACGGATGACCAACGACAAGCCATCAGCCATGCTCTTGCCTCCACGAAGTGTCCGACAGAGAGCTTCAAATCCCCCCCCCCCCCCCCCCCCCCCACAGTAGTGTGGTAGGGGTCTACGAACGAATACTTACCTGTGGAGCCACTACAAATGCATAGTCCTAGCCGGCAGGCGTCAACGCTAAGATTTTTCTCACAATAGCGCCCTCTGTTGACCCTCCCACAGTGCCCCGCGGTATGAGCGCCATGTTGGCATCCTCTTTTCTCGGGCGTGCTAAAGCACAACCACAAGATCGAGAATAAGTGGGGAGGCGGGGGGAGCTCTACAGGTAAGTATTCGTTCGTAGACCCCTACCACACTACTGTGGGGGGGGGGGGGGGGAGTCTACGTCACTCTACTTACCTGTAGAGCCACTACAAATGCATGATATGGCACCGTAGACCGGTGGTGGGTATGCGAGATGCTACTGTGAATAAGGGTCCTGAACTGCACGGTCGCAATAAGACGTGCTAACTAAAGCGGTTCCAAACTCTGTTTCAGAGGTTGTAGGTGCAACCTCCGAAAGAAGTCCTACAACCAGTAGGCTTAGTCTGGAGTAAATAAGTATCAAGACAAAATGTTTCTTATTTAATCAACCACAAGTAGAACCCTTGGAAAACAAACGGGCTGGAGCATCGAAAGGAGGATGCGGGAAAACCCACAATTCGTCAGCCCGAGGACATAGAGATCATCAGCACGGATGATATGTATAGACCGTCCTGAGGAAAAAAGTCACTGGGGCAAGTGATAAATAGGTAGATATACACGTGAATCGTTAAAGCGAGCACATGTGAATAAACCATATCACTAATCTGTTAATCTGAGGAAGAGCAATGTCGTACTCACCGAAAAACGAGGAGAGGCGAAGCGACTAATGGCGCCGAGATGAGGCTGCAGCAGCCTTCAGGACGGTTCTGCCAGCAATGCCCTCAGATTGTAAGACATCCTTCAGGTAACATTCCGTGAAGGTGCTAGCAGATTTCCATGAAGCAGCCTTGACGATGTCTGCGATGGGAACGCCCTTGAAGAAGGCCCACGAGGTTGATGTTGATCTTACATCGTGAGCCCGGACAGAAGACCCAGGTTCGTTCGGCCAATCAGAGAGGGCCGAACGGATATCCCGTCACAAGCCATCGAGAGATGGTGTCACGGGACGCTGGTCGGTAAGGTGGGATCGTAGTAATGAACAATTGCTTGAGGTCACCCCTACACGGTCGAGTTCGTTCGACGTACCATTTGAGAGCCCGGACCGGGCACCAAAGCTTGTCGGACGAGATCGATGAGAAAGACTTAATGTCTGGAATCAAGATATCAGGCGGGAGGAAAGAAGCGGACTGATTCTTTGAGAGGAAACCCGTCCTAGGAATCAGACGGACACCGGCAGGTTCCCAACGGATGTGCCCTGGCTCTAATGAAAGAGAATGTAGCTCACTACGGCGCCTGGAGGTAGCAACTGCTAACAGAAAGGCAACCTTAAGCGATAGCTGTAATAACGAGGCATTGGCCAGGGGCTCGAATGGTGCTCTAGACAAGACCGAGAGCACCTGGAATAGGTCCCAGGAAGGGACGAGTTTACGTGTCGGGGGGCGATCAACGAACATGCCCCGAACAAGATGACCCAATGCCTGGATGTCAGAGATCGAGGAACCGTCCGGGAAACCTTTATGGATCGCCGAGATGGCTGAACGGTAATTCTTGATTGTGGCCGCTCTCAAATAGGTACAAAAGGAAGTCACCAACTGTTTCTACAGAAGAATCGGTGGGACAGTGAGAGTGACGCCGGCACCATTTATAAAAATGACGTAGTCTGCTGTTATATACGGATCGGGTTGATGGCCTGCGACTGTGTGCCGCAACGACTGCAGCCCGATCTGAAAGGCCCGCTGAGCGGAGGGATCGTTGGATAACATCCAGCACGTCAGGTGAAGACCTTCCGGTGCCGAATGAAGAAGACCCGACTGGGGCTGAAACAAGATGTCCGGACGCCGTGGAAGAATCACGGGTCTGAACACGAGGAGCCTGATTAGCCTGGCAAACCACGGTTGGCGAGGCCAAAACGGGGCCACCAGAAGGATCTTGCAATTCTCCTGTTCGATCTTGGACAAGACCCGGCCTATGAGGGATAGGGGCGGGAAGGCGTAAGCGAACAGCCCGTCCCAATGAATTGCTAGAGCGTCTGTCCGCCAGGCGTTGGGGTCGGGAAACCTCGAGCAATAAACCGGCAGTTGATTGTTGAGGGACGTCGCAAAAAGATCGACGTGAGGCCGGTCGATCAGAGTGAAGATCGACCGAACCACCGGAGGGAGCAGAGACCATTCCGTCGGAATGATGTGACCCCGGGACAAGGCGTCGGCGGTGCCATTCTCCACGCCCGGGAGATGGGTCGCTGACAGGACAATCTTGTGTCGCATGCACCAATGAAGGAGTTCCCAGGTCAGTGCGCAAAGGCGAGCTGATCTGGTGCCCCCTTGGCGATTTATGTACGCTACCACAGTCATGTTGTCGCAACGAACGCGAACTGCCCGACCGGAGATCGAGGGTAGGAAGTGTTCCAGAGCCCTGGACACCGCAATCAATTCCAGAGTGTTGATGTGGAATGTGCGGTGTTCGGCATCCCAGAGCCTCGCTACTTGACAGGGGGGCAACGTAGCCCCCCAGCCCGACAGTGAAGCGTCGGTCGTGACGGTGACCGATGGTCGAGGCTGACTGAATCTGCGTCCTCGCGTAAGGTTGGTGGGAACTGTCCACCAACGAAGGTGAGGGACTAACCATAGTGAAGTCGGTACCATATGGTCGATATGGTGTCGACTGGGTTGATAGAACGTGAGGAGGTGGAGCTGAATCGGGCGCATTCGAAGCCTGCAAAAGTCCACCAAGTCTATCATACTGGCCATAAGACCCAGCAATTTCAGCCACGCACGTGCTGGGGCCAGTGGAACAGACAGAAAAAGACTGACACACTGGAGCAGATTGGCCACACGCTCGTCCGTCGGGCGGGCTAATCGCGCGCGGAGATCTAGTATCGCGCCCAGAAAAGTTGGAGACTGTGATGGAAGAGGATGAGACTTGGCTGAGTTTATGATGAACCCCAAGCTCTCCGTCAGGTCCCAGGTCTCGCGGATCGCGTTGGCCGTGATTTCGTGAGATCGGCCGAAAACGATCCAGTCGTCGAGGTACTGAAATATCACTAGACCGCGTTTGCGAAGCGCCGCGCCGATTTCTCTTACCACCCGCGTAAACACGCGTGGGGAAGTTGAAAGCCCGAAGGGGAGCGCCGTGAATTGGTACAAGACGCTTTTGTACATGAAACGGAGAAACCTGTAATGATCGGGATGAATGGGCACGTGGAGGTAGGCGTCCTTTAGGTCGAGGCTCGCCGCCCACGTCAGGGAATCGATGGACTCGAAGATGGACTTGAGTGTTTCCTTTCGGAACCGACGCGGTTTGATAAACTTGTTGAGGGGCTTCAAGTTTAGAATTGGGCGCCAGGTGTCAGATCCCTTTTTCGGGACGAGGAGAAAAGTTGACATGAAATCCGATGGCGTGGCTCCGTACGGGACCACGCGTAGCGCGCGCTTGGAAAGAAGAGACTTGATCTCTTCCTCCAGAGCGCGACGTTTCGCCAGCTCTGATGGAACTCGAGTCTGGCGGACGAATGTGTCCGACGGAGGGGGACTCGTAAATTCCAACACGTAACCGTGTCTGATGGTTTCGAGTACCAATCGATCGGACGAAACTTGAGCCCAGGACCCTACGAAATATTGGAGGCGGCCGCCCACGGGTCCGTCGGAGGGGGGCCGCCTCGGCGCGATCGCGTCATTTACGCCAGCCCCCGGAGAAACGGGGGGCCGGTGTATGGGTGCCGCGCGATCCTTGTTGGGTCTGGCGACCAACGGCAGACTGGGGGCGAGTAAAACGCGAACCCATCTGGTTGCCACCTCGACCCTGGTAGCCACCTCGACCCCGCGGGCCGCCCCGAACTGACTTCAGGGGCTGACGGCGCGGGATGCGGAAAACCGTTGTAGGCTTGGGCCTTTGGGCAAATTTGGCGGGCGGACCGTCTGGCTTCTTCAGATTAATCTTATCGGTAGCCTGGATCCGCTTTGCTTCGGCTTCCATTGATTCTTGACATTTTCCGGCGAAGAGGTCATTACCCCAAAGGGGTAGGGTCTCAAGGCGTTTGTGAGCGCCCTCCGATGGAAGGAAGAGCGCGTCCAAAACGTTAGCCCGACGGGAAGAAGTCGCCAGAGTCGAGATCCGAGTGAACTGCTCGAGAACTGTGCGTAAACCAAAGTCAAGGCAATGGAAAGCCGCCGCCAACAAATCCGTAGGTATGGAGGAATCCTCCTCACAGCCGGAGACAAGGTACTCCGTGAGAAGGAGGAGGAATGAAGATGTCCGCGATCCGAAGCGAGAGGCTGTATCTAATTTTCCTAAGATATCCTCTAGCTTGTTTCGAGATCGATCCGAAAAAGGGGATTTCGATGTCGAAGAACCGCCATCCGCTGCCAGTTTGTCTCTGGCAGAGTCCGGCAAGGCAGGCGGACTAAAGAATTTTCCAAAGTCCGCCGGAGGGAAACGATAGTAAGCCAACGCACGCTTACGATAGGGTTTCCAAGTGGGTTTCCCCGCTATAGCATTGAAGCGTTCCACGCACACCTGATCCAGCGGTAACTCCGAAAAAACTGGAGTATGGCGGGACTCCGATGAGCCCGTCCGGCGCTTGAAAGATCTGCGATCTACGGCGGCGGGCTCTTCAGGCTGCGGGAGCTTCAAGACGCGAACCATGTCGCGTTGGACGAGGCGCAACTCAGTCTCGGAGATAGAAAGACGCTGAAGCTGAGCCCATTCGTCCTCGTCCTCGGCCGAATCCCCGGAATGGGACGGGCGAGGCGAACACCGGGAGCGGGCCGGGTCATCACGCAGATCGGTAGCGTGGGCCGGACCCGACGGAGCGAGAGTAGTTTCCCCCGGTTCCGGCAGTAAGGTCATCGAAGGATGGATGCTTATAGCCGGAGGGGATGATGGGGCGCGACTCACTGTATGCGGGATGTCGTGGCCGTCCTGTGCTCCACCAGCCCGTTCCCCGAGACCGGGTGGGGCTGGCTGTCGATGAGCCGAGGCAATAGCTGACAGCGAGGCACTGATAGACTGAAAGGCCTGCATGAAGTCAGCCGAAGAGACGGCGTCGTGGGGACGATGCCGTTTGTCCTGGTGTGAGCCCTCCGAAGAAGAGCTCGATGTCTGTCGGCTCTTCTTTGATTTCTTCTTGGGTCCAGCCCGGGAAAATTTCAGAGAAGTTCCCGGGGACGACTGAAGAACCGGTAGGGCTGGTACGCCCGAATAGGGCCCAAAATCCGACCCGAAGGACGGAGCGAGAGACAGCTGTCCCGCTTGTGCTCGAGTAGTACAGTGAGATTCTGTTAGCACTGTACTACCGGGCGATGAAGCGTGATCGGTCTGCTTCAGCAGGCCGTCACGCAGCCCCGTGGCCGGGGCCATAGAACCGGGGAAGCCCGAGGGCCCGGTAACCACTGAATCGGAACGGACATTGTCCGATAACAGTGGAGCCGTTGTCAGCTTCGGCTGACGGCCCTTCTTCGGGCCCGCACCGGCAAAGGAAGATTTTGTAGAAATAACCTTGCCGGGGCGGGACCCTTTACGTTGGCTAGTCCCGGGTGTATTGGCCGGGGCCGGGGACTGGATAGTGTCCTCGGCCCGGTCAACGGGACGGGCAGCACTCGGAGCCTCCTGCAGCTCCGAGTGCTGGCTGGGGGAGCCGTCACGGTGAGACGATTCAACGCCACCGGTACGATCCCCCGAGGAAACGGGCCGTCCCGGGGAAAAGAATTTGTCCCCGTTATGGACTGACTCGTTCCTCGCCAAACGTTTCTTCATAACCACTCCCAAAACAAATTCCACAATGAAGATCGTACTCTACAATAATCTTTTAATAATACACGAAAAAACCTTAACGTCGACTCGTGAAGAAAACACTTAGACGGAGCTGTCCAAAAGTACGTGTTGACTGCACGGCCGCTAAGAGAAAAGAAGATGCCAACATGGCGCTCATACCGCGGGGCACTGTGGGAGGGTCAACAGAGGGCGCTATTGTGAGAAAAATCTTAGCGTTGACGCCTGCCGGCTAGGACTATGCATTTGTAGTGGCTCTACAGGTAAGTAGAGTGACGTAGACACACCGATGTTGCCCTCAGTGCATCAGAGAGCACCGGCTTTTAGAGACCTGTAACCACTCATGCAGACAGCAGTGAAATACATATAAGTTAATGTAAATGTGCCCAAATAAATTCCTTTACCATTTTTTGTTATAGTTCGAAAATATTGTGTCATTTGACAGTTTGGTAATTTTCAGTGGTTTATTTTGTTGATGTAAAAAATGTCCATTCACTTGCTAAACTTTATATTGCAAAGTTTTCCTGTAGCATTAGTTTATGAACATTTTCTATTTTCTTCCTGTAGGAAAGTTACATTTACAAAAAAGGTGAAAAATGTATATTGAAGGAATATTATACCATTTGTCAGTTCTGAGCTTTTTTATCATTTAAAGCAGCGAAGTTCTCACAAACTAAAGACGCTTGACAACTAACACGACAAAGTTTGAGCTATGTGAATGCTGTATTTTTGGAGGAAATAATCGTCCAAGATTTGGATTTTGAACCAATACTTATCGGCAATAAATGCTTCTCTGATACACACTTTTGGACTTCGTAAAATTATTATTTTCTTCAAAATGGCAGTATGCCAGAATGAATAATTTCACAGGGAGTTGAGAGGCATCTTTACAACAAATAATCTTTGGAACGTTTGCTGTAAGCGATTGTTTTGTATTAAAAAAAAACTACTGAGTCACGAGTAGATTCGTAACTTCATCTATAGTCAAGTGTACATTCTTAAACATAATCTACAGTTTCAACAATAGTATGACGTCACAGAAATAGATTATTAGATTTAAATTCACACTTTTAACAACGGCTGTGCTCCGTGGTCAGATATATGGTCATAAGTCGGCTGTCTATATGACATCGACTCGACCACGTTGTAGCAGCGTCCTTCGCAATTCAGCTTCCCAGCTGCCAGTAAAGGCGACCGCACACTATACGATCCGACTACGATCCAACTACAATCCTACAGCGCCCCAACCGCCGACTTGAATCGCAGTTGGGTCGCAGTACACCGCACACTGTATGACGACGTCACAGGGCGTTCTTGACGAGTGCTACGAATAGCGCATGCGTGTAACTTTTTTTACGGTGGGATATTTAACTTCGTTCAATGGCTAAATCCAAAAGAAAAGTTACCGCCGCTGCTATCGCCACCGCCTTGTTAATTAGAAGGAAAAAAAGAAGGAATTCTAAAAACAGGAAAGTTTGGGTGAAACCATTTATTAAGTGTCGTGAGGAAAGTGGGGCGTATGTGAACTTGATTGAAGAGTTCTGGTCAGAAAGTCCAGCAGACTTTAAAAGATTTATCCGACTGGACCAAGGCGCCTTTGACGAAATTCTGACGACAATTTGAAGTCATTCAGAAACAGGACACAACATTCCGACCCAGCATCCGTCCAGAGGAACGACTGGCGATAACACTCATATTCTTGGCTACTGGTAATTAACATAGACCTCTATTTATTTAGAAAGTTCTTTTCTTTTGAATGCGTAACGTTAGGTATTTTCCATTGATATTAAAATATGGTGGTATTCTCAAGGGATATTTTATTTATAAGGCCCCTTTCCATCATTGATTAGAGCTCCATATTCTTAGCTGGGTCGCCTATGGTAACACGGGTTGCTAGTATACCTGTCTTCGATACAAAATAAATTAAAGTGGCACTGGCAGTGACAAGGGTGACAAGAAGGATTATTTGGTGGAGGGGCATGTTTCAGGCGCGGTTCTAGAACCAATATTTTAGGGGGAATAGACCCCTTTGCACGTGACGTCAACTTTTAACTTTCGAAAATCTAGTATAAGTATTTTCCAGAATGTACCTTTTTTTTGCTTTTTTTTTGGGGGGCTAGACAACATTTTGCTGGGATAAAGCCTGGCATGTTTGTGAATTAAAATAATTTCTAAAACAGCCAATTTAATTCATACTTTTGTTGCTGCTTGTTTCCATTTTTTCTTTTAAGAAATTCGCATTGAAATTGAACAGGAAAATGTTATTATTTGCATGTAACTGAAACAGCGATCTCAGTTTTAATAATGTGGCAAGAGGAAAATTTGCATAGGCCTACTTAAGAAAATACAATTTGAAGATATTAACGAATCAATGTAGTGAAATTTCATTTATTTGGTCTTGTTACATGTCGATTGTTTTTGTTTTATTCCAATATCCAAGGTGAAAGCTTTGCAAGCCTGTTTTTTCTTCATAGAGGGGGAGAAAGGACAATTTCAGGGATTGTGTTGGAGACCTGCCAGGCAATATATACGGCTTTGCAAGAAGAATTTATGAAGGAACAATTATATTAAAGAATATTTGTTCAATACAATCCATCGGTGTCTTAAGAACATTAATTTACAAAATGTCTAAAACACATAAAATTACTTTAAACAGAAACGGGCATCGAAACACAACAAAATAATACAATACATTGAAATCATGCATCCGTAAAAGGTATTTTGTTCACTTTATTTATCCAAATCCAGCTTTTTGTTAATTAAATGTTACCTGCTCCAACGAAACCCGGACTACATTGACAATTTGTTTTTTTAGATTTTCCTTTTTTTAAATTCTCTAGGTTCTCCTGGGGGATGATTTAGTGATAACATCCTGACAACCTAATTATGAGATAAACAGCTTTCTATACACAAGTCACAAATATGAAACTTTGTTTAGGCCTATTAATTAAAGATGTAATTTAAGACAAAAGAGAGTGACAAAAAAGAATATCACCCTCTCAACTTTAACAGGCAATTACACAATAAATACTAATCTGACTATTTCTGAAAATAACGGCAAGTTTCAAGATAAGGCTAAAATGGGCCAGCATTGTATATTACCTTTAAATTTTCCTTTACTTTTTAATAACAAATTAAACACGTTTGCAGTTTGTAAGAGAAGGTAATTTCCTTAACCATCAAAAACTCACATCTCTGAAAATGCATATGGTTCTTGAGACATAAGCTGGCCCATTCTTGCCTCAACAATTAAATGTTGAAACTTCTGTTAGTCGCAAAAGAAGTTTTGTCCGTTCGTCCTTGATTTTGTTCATTTCCCTTATCAGATGTACACCAAAGACAGTGTCGTCATCATCCTCTGGCTCCTCTAGAACCTTCTGCAAAGACTTGATTACACCGATTTCCTCCTCCTCAATCTTTCGTTTTTTCTTTTTGTGTTTTGGGGTGTTTGCAGACGGTTTAGGGAAGACCTGGTCATTTTGCATCACAGCTCCACTGGTGACACAATCTGCTTCATCACCTCCATCATCCTGGAAGAAGTTTGACACAAACTTATAATTGTTTTTCCCCAGATTCCCGAAAATCCTGATGAAAGAATGGAAGAAAGTTGCGAGCCAGTTAGAGACATGTTGGAACTTCCCCAATTGTATTGGTGCTTTAGATGGAAAGCATGTTCGCATCCAACCTCCTGGTAACAGTGGGTCCATGTACTATAACTATAAGAACACCTTCAGCCTTGTTCTATTAGGGTTGGTCGATGCAGATTACAAATTCTTATATGTTGATGTAGGATGCAACTGCAGAATTGCCAATGGAGAAGTGTTTTCACACTCCTCGTTGTTTCGTGCACTTAAAGGAAATGCACTTAACATCCCCGGGTCTGCTCAACTGCGAGGTGATTCAACCAAGCAGCTGCCTTATGTCATGGTAGCAGATTACGCATGTCCTTTAAGAAACGATCTGATGAAGCCTTATAGTAAGAGGCAGTTGTCTAGAGAAGAAAGGGCGTTTAATTACAGGTTATCAAGAGCTAGGAGAGTGGTTGAAAATACATTTGGCATTTTAGCCAACAGGTTTCGTGTCCTGCTCAACCCGATAACCCTTTCACTAGAAAAGGTGGAGATTATTGTTCTCTGTGCTTGCTCACTGCACAACTTCCCGCGTTCACATCTAAAGCAGTGTATGTACCCCAGGGTTTGTTGACTCGGAAAACCCTCCAACCAGGAAAGTGGAGAACACTAGTGAATCTGCCAAAAGCAGTACTACCAAAAACAACCAATCAGTTGTACTCTGCAAAAGAGCAGCGTGATTTATTGCGTGACTACTTTTCCTCTAAGGAGGGATCTGTAGAATGACAGAATAGCATTGTGTAAGCTTTCTCTACACTCTTGCACTTTGTATGAATTGCACTGTGAACAAAAGGTTGCAACCAAAGGTTATTGCGGTATGTTTAATGGGTAGAGGGTGTTTAGGATAAACAACTTTGACTCTTTCTTCACTAGCAATGCTGTGACATATGCTTACAATAAAAACATTATTTTTATATTTACCTGAAGGTTGGAGACAGGTGGTCTCGCCTTTACGTTGGGAGCCAGAAACTCCAGGTTTTGCAGTATCCATTCTTGCCGGGGGGTCATCTTTTTACCACCAGAACCACTAGGTAGGGTCTTTAGCAACCGCGAATATTGCGTGCGCAGTGATGCCATTGTTCTTGTTATGTTACCCACTGCAGACATAAAAGGAGTAAATTGTAAGATTACAAATTTAATTATACATGCAGATATTAAATGCAATATAACATATAAAGCAAGATATGTTTTTATAGGTTTTTAGGTTTTATTGGGGGGGGGGGGGGGGGGGGGGGCGTTAGGTTTACATTTTGAAGTGTTTACTGGTTAAGCAAAGTATTTCTTTGCTTTGAGATATTTACATACATGCATGTACAGTAAATAAATAACCATTTAAAAATGCATGGAATATAATATATTTATAATATATTATATAATATATAATATAAATATAATATATTTGTTGAAGAATAAATACATTAAATTACCACTGAAATAACTATATGTATAACTGTTTGACTTGTTTGTACCTCCAAGTCCAACAAATGCATTTAAACCACTGACCTCTACACATGGACAGATCATCATCTATCTATTTATCTATCTATCTATCTATCTATCTATCTTCTATCTATCTATCTTCTATCTATCTTCTTCTATCTATACTACAAAAGATGACAAATGCGCCATCTTGTCACTGGGCGCCGCCATCTTGGAACGCAGGGCCGCGCCATCTTGGAAACACAGGGCCGCGCCATCTTGGCGCGTGGTTGGCGCCATCTTGGCTTTTGGTCGGCGCGTGGTTGGCGCCATCTTGGCTTTTGGTCGGGCGACTCGTCGCCGCGCGCGTGTGCGGCCGGCGTCGGTGCGGCGGGGTGCCGGATCGTTCGCGACGGGGAATCCCCCGGGGAATAAGATTTAAAAGTGAGATTTAAAAGAAACGGACGTTACCGATAAACGCGTAATCGCTTTTCGATTGCCTGTCGATGTCTGCGGGCCTTTTTGCGTGAACTATTGCGTTATTTTTGCATTGTCCTTGCCCAGAGTTCGGGCCGAAGCCTTCCCGAAATCGTACTACCGTAACTCGGTTACCGAATTGTTGGCTGTTTGCGATTAAGCGGCGGCTACATGCGTTACGCGAAGCCTTCGCAAATTGATTGTATCCGCCTTGCTTGCGCGGTGGCCGAGTTGGTGCCGAGTTTGTTTTTTCGCGATTGGGCGGCCCCGTCACGTGTTATTTGAGCTGGTGCCCCGATTTATACTTCCTTGGTTATTGCGGAGTAAACATAATACCAGTTGAGCGCCGGCTTCGAATTCGTGCGCGTCTACCACGTTTCAGTCACAGCTTGGGAACGTTAAAAAATGATTTATTCCTTTCGTGTTGCCTTTTGAGCAAATTTCTTTGCTTCACATTGTCGATACTTAAATATTACAACATTATCTGTCTCAAAACACTCCAAAACATATCGCTATTGCCTCAATTTCAACTTTGATCGCGCAAAAATGTCGCGAAATTGTATGGCGATGGTGGATATGAATATGCAAATTTAGAAACGTGACTGCATTACGTCAGTTGAGGGCGCACTGTCAGATGGCCGGCCTGTTGGGATTTTTAATCACGATTTTCACGATGATGTAAATCAGAAATCCCGAAGTGGTTCGTATTGTTTCCCGTACGATTCCTGTTAAAAAATCACGAGACGCAGGCAGCATGCAAGCGAAGATGGACTGCCTATTGAGTATTATTAGTTCGGAAGTCAAGAAGTATTTTTACAAAGATTGTTTGTTATTCAGAGTCGATGGTCTTCTACGGAGCCCCTAAAGGGACATATGACGAATAAAAATCACCGTTACGAAATAATTTGAGTATTTTATTTCGTGCACTCAAAAAACTTATTTCGTGAGCTCGAAATGTTGTCGTGGCCACGAAATGACTTCTTGCGCTCCAAGAATATCTGTTCGTGAACTCGAAATAATTTCGTGCGCTCGAAATACTTTCTAGCTGGTACTCTACTCGCTAAGTTTCGCGATTTGTTTGTCATACAATCCATTATGTTTTTAAGACGTCAACAAGGTGTATCTATAAGTTACGATTTCACCCAGCTAGCAGGTGCCGCGCGAAGCGCGGCATCCTGCTAGTCTATACTATAAAAGATGTTAAATGCGCCATCTTGTCCCTGGGCGCCGCCATCTTGGAACGCAGGGCCGCGCCATCTTGGCGCGTGGTTGGCGCCATGTTGGCTTTTGGTCGGGCGACTCGTCGCCGCGCGTGTGTGCCGCCGGCGTCGGTGCGGCGGGGTGCCGGATCGTTCGCGACGGGGAATCTCCCGGGGAATAAGATTTAAAAAAAAATCGTATTCGTCCGAAGTGAGATTTAAAAGAAACGGACGTTACCGATAAACGCGTAATCGCTTTTCGATTGCCTGTCGATGTCTGTGGGCCTTTTTGCGTGAACTATTGCGTTATTTTTGCATTGTCCTTGCCCGGAGTTCGGGCCGAAGCCTTCCTGAAATCGTACAACTCGGTTGCTAAATTGTTGGCTGTTTGCGATTAAGCGGCGGCTACATGCGTTACGCGAAGCCTTCGCAAATTAATTGTATCCGCCTTGCTTGCGCGGTGGCCGAGTTGGTGCCGAGTTTGTTGTTCGCGATTGGGCGGCCCGTCCCGTGTTATTTGAGCTGATGCCCCGCGCGCTTTATACATGTACTCCCTTGGCTATATTGCGGAGTTTGAGCGCCAGCTTCGTTTTCGGCTTGGAATTCCGTGAAGGCTTACAACTTTCAGTCACAGCTTGGGAACGTTAAAAAATGATTTATTCCTTTCGTGTTGCCTTTTGGGCAAATTTCTTTGCTTCACATTGTCGATACTTAAATTTTACAACATTATCTGTCTCAAAACACTCCGAAACATATCGCTATTGCCTCAATTTCAACTTTGATCGTGCAAAAATGTCGCGAAATTGTATGGCGATGGTGGATATGAATATGCAATTTAGAAACGTGACTGCATTACGTCAGTTGAGGGCGCACTGTCAGACGGCCGGTGTGGACGGCAATTCTGTCCCCCGGTAAAATTGTCCGGGGGGGACAGAATTACCTAGGTAAAAGTTCCCCCCTAGAGCCGTTAATTCTGTCCCCCTCCAGTTTATTCTGTCCCCTCTCTGGGTAATTTTGTCCCCCAATGTTCCACACATAAGTGGTTATTTTGATGTTATTTCCATGAAAAACCCACATGGTATTTATTATTTGGACTTCTCTTCCCTTCATCGATTTATCAAAATAAAAATAAAAATATAAATAACTTTATTATTTAAATCAACCGATCTCCGTTCGATCTGCGCGAAAGGGAAAATGGCAGTAATCAGTATTTTCAGACTTCTTGCACGCCTACAAATTCTATATACCCAGCACGAAATATGGCACCACTTTTGACCACCTGTAATTTGTAGGACGTTACACATCCTACAGTCTGCCACAAATGATGCACCATGAAGGGGTGAACCTGTACTACACTGGTTGTTGCGTCTAGTGGGTGCTAGACTTGTGACGTTGCACGGGACAATTTTAACAGGGAGCACGTTTAACGTTGGGCAAGGAGACAGAATTACCTGGAGGGGGACAGAAATACCTAGGTAAATGTGTCCCCCCGGACAGATTTACCGGGTCACGGCCTGGTAAGTCTGTCCGGGGGGACACATTTACCAGGGGGGACAGAATTACCTTTCACACCGGCCTGTTGGTTTTTTTTAATCATGATTTTCACAATGATGTAAATCAGAAATCCCGAAGTGGAGTGTCGTGGCCGAGTGGTTAAGAGCGTGTGTTTTCTGTTCCACAGAGCGTGAGTTCGAATCCCTGCCGTCGACACGTGTGTCCTTAAGCAAGGCAATTAAACCACTATTGCTTCGTCCTTCGGATGGGACGTAAAGCCGTTGGTCCCGTGTGTGTGTATTGTGTATATATATTGAACCTGGACACGCACGTAAACGAACCCAGTCACGCTTATCGCTAAGAGAAGGGGTTCGCCCCGGTGTTTCTGTCATTTCGTTCATCCTCCTACTCGGGTTTCTTCAGGCTTACGAGCTACAGTGCCTTGGGCGCTTTTGAGGAATCCTCGGTTTCATTGCCGAAAAGAAATAATAATAATATTGTTTCCCGTACGATTCCTGTTAACAATCACGAGACGCAGGCAGCATGCAAGCGAAGATGGACTGCCTATTTGTTTGTCATACAATCCATTATGTTTTTAAGACGTCAACAAGGTGTATCTATAAGTTACGATTTCACCCAGCTAGCAGGTGCCGCGCGAAGCGCGGCATCCTGCTAGTCTATACTATAAAAGAAGAAAAATGCGCCATCTTGTCCCTGGGCGCCGCCATCTTGGAACGCAGGGCCGCGCCATCTTGGCGCATGGTTGGCGCCATGTTGGAGAGACGCGACGCTTTTGGTCGGGCGACTCGTCGCCGCGCGTGTGTGCCGCCGGCGTCGGTGCGGCGGGGTGCCGGATCGTTCGCGACGACGAATTCCCCGGGGAATAAGATTTACACAAAAAACTCGTATTCGTCCGTGGTGAGATTTAGGAGAAACGGACGTTACTGATAAACGTGTAGTCGCTTTTCGATTGCCTGTTGATGTGTGTGGGCCTTTTTGCGTGAACTATTGCGTTATTTTGGCATTGTCCTTGCCGGAGTTTGGGCCGAAGCCTTCCCGAAATCGTATACCGTAACTCGGTTGCCGAATTGTTGGCTGTTCGCGATTAAGCGGCAGCTACTGCGTTACGCGAAGCCTTCGATAATTAATTGTATCCGTCTTGCTCGCGCGGTGGCCGAGTTGTTGCCGAGTTTGTTGTTCGCGATTGGGCGGTGCATTCGCGCGCTTTATACTCCCTTGGTTATTGCGGAGTTTGAGCGCCAGCTTCGTTTTCGGCTTCGAATTTCGTGAGCGCCGACCACTTTCAGTCACAGTTTGGGAACGTAAAAACAATGATTAATTCCTTTCGCGTTGCCTTTTAGACAAATCTCTCTCTTGCACATTGTCAATACTTAAATATTACAACATTATCTCTGTAAAAACACTCCGAAACATATCGCTAATGCGCAAATGTTAACGTTCATCGTGCAAAAATGTCGCGAAATTGTATGTCGATCGTGGATATGAATTGCAATTTAGAAACGTGACTGCATTACGTCAGTTGAGGGCGCACTGTCAGACGGCCGGTCTAGAGTTATTTTAATCATGATTTTCACGATGATGTAAATCAGAAATCCCGAAGTGGTTCGTATTGTTTCTCGTACGATTCCTGTTAAAAAATAACTAGACGCAGGCAGCATGCAAGCGTAGATGGACTGCCTATTGAGTATTATTAGTTCGGAATTCGGGAGTAATTTTACAAACATTGTTTTTATTCAGAGTCAATGGTATTCTACGTAGCCCCTAAAGGGACATATGACGACTAAAAATCACCGTTACGAAATAATTTGATTTTTTTTCGTGCACTCAAAATAACTTATTTCGTGAGCTCGAAATGTTTTCGTGAAATGACTTCGTGCACTCGAAAAAAATCTGTTCGTGAGCTCGAAATAATTTCGTGCGCTCGAAATACTTTCTAGCTGGGACTCTACTCGCTAAGTTTCGCGGTTTGTTTGTCATCGCTATTGCCTCATTGTTACCTTTGATCGTGCAAAAATGTCGCTAAATTGTATGGCAATCGTGGATATGAATTATGCAATTTAGAAACGTGACTGCGGTTCGGCTTCGGCTTTGCCTCCGAATTTCTGCGCGTCGACCATTTTTCAGTCACAGTTTTGGAACATAAAAACAATGATTTATTCCATTCGTGTTGCCATTTGGGCACATTTCTTCCTTTCACATTGTCAATACTTAAATATTACAACATTATCTCTATAACATTATCTCTAAAAACAATCGCTATTGCCTCAATTTTAACTTTGATCGTGCAAAAATGTCGCGAAATTGTATGGCGATCGTGGATATGAATATTCAATTTAGAAACGTGACTGCATTAAGGCCTATTCATACTTCACGCGAAAGCGATTGCGATACGAATTTGACGTCACGAAGCATTTGCTGCGAACATTCGTCCAAGTTAAAATGTGTTCAACTTTTGCGATTTCGCATCGCGAAAACTCCCCCTGACGTCACAAATTCGCGTTCGCGTCGGCTTTCGCGCCGAGTATGAACCGGCCTTTACACAGATTGTTTTTATTCAGAGTCAATGGTATCCTACGGAGCCCCTAAAGGGACATATTATGACGAATACAAATCACCGTGACAAAATCATTGGATTATTTCAGTTCATGCCCACTAAATGATTTCGTGAGCTCGAAATTTTCTCGGTTTGTTTGTCATACAATCCATTATGTTTTTAGGACGTCAACAAGGTGTATCTATAAGTTACGATTCCACCCAGCTAGCGGGTGCCGCGCGAAGCGCGGCATCCCGCGGCGAAGCGCGGCATCCCGCTAGTTGTTTCAAACTTGAAGTCGGCGCGAACTGGAAGTGCAACATGGCGGACTCACGACGTCACTCTGTGCGCCAATGAAATGTCCAGGTGTAGAGTTCAGTGGGTACGGTACGTATGACGTAATGTTTATCTATACTATAAAGAACGAAAAATGCGCCATCTTGTCCCTGGGCGCCGCCATCTTGGAACACTAGGGCCGCGCGCGTGATTTTTTTACCAGCATGGTAAAGGCCAATTATCATAACTGGGCGTATCTAGACCACACTGAATGGAAGACACTTAGTTTCTCGGAACCTTGCTTCCCCTTAAATTAAACTCATCCCACAATAAACTTACAATCCAAAAATAGTCAATGAAAAATGAGCACCATCCGAACTCGAACCCCAATCTTACGATCTATAACCTAACCCATTATCTACTTTGCTACTATGAGAGGTCGACAGAAGCCGTTTTTGAAATGGTTTTAATGTACCTCTGGGCCTACGTGTAACTAGTTGACTGAGCAATAACAATATATTTTAGTATTATTGTTGAAACTACTGAATAATCATGACGCGAGGGGTGTAGAAACGCCCATTTACCCTTTCCCGTAGTGTGGACAAAAAATTCGCGGGCCGCGCCATCTTTGCGCATGGTTGGCGCCATGTTGGAAAGACGCGGCGCTTTGGGTCGGGCGACTCGTCGCCGTGCGTGTGTGCCGCCGGCGTCGGTGCGGCGGAGTGCCAGATCGTTCGCGACGACGAATTCCCCGGGGAATAAGATTTAAAAAAAACACTAATATTCGCAAATTTCTTTGCTTCACATTGTCGATACTTAAATATTACAAAATTATCTCTCTAAAAACACTCCGAAACATAATGACCCAGCACGAGTAAATGAGACACTTTGAGGCAATAATGAAAATTAAGATTTTGATTTCATAATTTAAAGCTAAACAAGCTTTAAATGATGAAATCAAAATCTCAATTTTTATTTTTGCTTCAAAGTGTCTCATTTACTTGTGCTGGGTCACATATTGCTATTGCACATTAATGTTAAACGTTCATCGTGCAAAAATGTCGCGAAATTGTATGTCGATCGTGGATATGAGTATGCAATTTAGAAACGTGACTGCAATACGTAAGTTGAGGGCGCACTGTCAGATGGCCGGCCTGTTGGTTTTTTTAATCATGATTTTCACGATGATGCAAATCAGAAATCCCGAAGTGGTTCGTATTGTTTCCCGTACGACTCCTGTTAAAAAATCATGAGACGCAGGCAGCATGCAAGCGAAGATGGACTGCCTATTGAGTATTATTAGTTCGGAAGTCGGGAAGTATTTTTACAAAGATTGTTTTTATTCAGAGTCAATGGTATTCTAAGGAGCCCCTAAAGGGACATATGACGAATACAAATCACCGTTACGAAATAATTTGAGTTTTTTATTTCGTGAGCTCGAAATGTTTTCGTAGACACGAAATGACTCCATGCGCTCCCAAAAAATCGGTTCGTGAGCTCGAAATAATTTCGTGCGCTCTAAATAATTTCTAGCTGGTACTCTACTCGCTAAGTTTCGCGGTTTGTTTGTCATCGCTGTTGCCTCAATGTTACCTTTGATCGTGCAAAAATGTCGCGAAATTGTATGGCGATCGTGGATATGAATATGCAAATCAGAAACGTGACTACGTTTCGGCTTTCGGCTTTGCCTCCGAATTCCTGTGCGTCGACCATTTTGTAGTCACAGTTTTGGAACGTAAAAACAATGATTTATTCCTTTCGTGTTGCCTTCTGGGTAAATTTCTTCCTTTCACATTGTCAATACTTAAATATTACAACATTATCTCTCTAAAACCACTCCGAAACATATCGTTATTGCCTCAATTTTAACTTTGATCGTGCAAAAATGTCGCAAAATTGTTTGGCGATCGTGGATATGAATATTCAATTTAGAAACGTGCTGCATTACGCGGATTGTTTTTATTTAGATACAATGGTATCCTACGGAGCCCCTAAAGGGACATATGACGAATACAAATCACCGTGACGAAATCATTTGATTATTTCATTCCGTGCACTCGAAACCATTTCGTGCCCACGAAATCATTTCGTGCACTCGAAATAACTTATTTCCTGAGCTCGAAATGATTTCGTGAGCTCGAAATGATTTCGTGCCCACTATAAAATGATTTTGTGCGCTCGAAAAAAATGTTTTCGTGAGCTCGAAATTTTCTCTGTTTGTTTGTCATACAATCCATTATGTTTGTAGGACGTCAACAAGGTGTATCTATAAGTTACGATTCCACCCAGCTAGCGGGTGCCGCGCGAAGCGCGGCATTCCGCTAGTAAATACAAAATGTACAGAGTAAATCCACTGACCTCTACACCTGGACATTTCATTGGCTCACAGAAGTGACGTCTTGGGTCCGCCATGTTGCACTTCCAGTTCGCGCCGACTTCAATGCGTTAGCACAGCAGAATATGGACAATAATCCGTCCAGGTGTAGATGTCAGTGATTTAAACGACTACCACCAGACACCAGACTAACCCGTATGCCTTTTGGAGAAAAAAAAGTTGTTTCAAAAATTATAAATGTTCTCTCCAAAATATTTTCCTGAAGTATAACAGGCCCACAGAATATAAATTATAGCCCAGTACTATAGCCTATTATAGCCTTGACCTACTACCGGTACATTGTACACAAGTGATTTTACACGGGTGCCGACAAAATTCAAATAAATGCTATTTAACCATCTAGATTGTACAGCGCCCTCTACATTTTAAAAGAAATTAACACCACAATTATCAGATCAAGACATGTGGCCTAGTGGAAAGCGCTTGGGTCTCACTAGCTGGTAAAATAGCGGTTCCTGAATTATTTTGTCAGCGCCAGATAAATATCAACTGCCAATAAATAAACCTAGTATACTAGTAGTAGTATGATGTAGGCCTAGTAGTAGTACTAGTACTGGACCCTATAATTATTCTTCTCATTTTATAGTCCCAAGTTCCGTCTTTATTTCATTGTTATTTTGGCGTGATTTTACCACATAAAACAAATTAAGGGCTCAATGAATCATGAAAAATGCGCCAAGAATACCAACTTGTCAACTTGATTACATTCTTAAATGTTAACTTATATTTTCTGAGATTTGTTCAAGTGCGCCACCGTCACGATAACCCGGCTAGTAACAACAACATGTATGCAGATGACTGTGTTAAATTTCCGGACGCCACTGTTTTGGAATTTGGACAGTAATTATGTCACGACACTGAAATGGTTTATACAGATTCAACAACAAACAAACAAACAAACAAGTAAAACATATCAGCGTTTAATTCTCTGAGTGAATTTTAAGGGATTTTGTCTGCAAAGAGGTTTAACAACATAAACTTATAGGAATAGGCTATTTCGAATATCCCTACCTACGTATGTACGTCATGTTAAACTATATGGCCATTGCCTGCGCTATGCGTTCGTAATTTCAACTTGTGAAGTTCAACTTTCAACTTTACCTTGTATACCAAGAACAGACGAGCATTCCTCGATAGATTGCTTCTTCAGCTGTCTGTTGCTATATCCCCTGGAGGATACATCAAATAGGCAGCTTCTGAGATTCCACATCTCGACAAGTGTCTCCTCTTTTTCTTGGGGGCAAGGACAAGTACTAGCAGTAGCAGTAGCAGTAGCAGTAAACTCCGACTTTTCCTCCGCCATTTTTATTTACATTTACAACAACATTTACCTGAGCGGTAAAAACTGAAAAAAATCAAATTAGGTTTATTTTCCATCTATCCTGGTACATGTAGTTTGTTTATCCCATAAAATTATTGTTCTTGTCTGAAGTACTGATTACAATGATTAATACAACAAATTGAACATAATTAATTTTGCATTTCCATTTTATTTCACAATGGCGGGCCAAACCATCCAGACAACAAGTCTCCGACTCAGTCGTCAAGATTAAACAGTTGAATCTTCATGACTGAGTCGCCGACCAGTCGGCATCTGATAACGACTGAGGAAATCGTGGTCGTATTCTCCCGCAAACCTTAGGATCCGACTGAAAATCAGTCGGATCGTAGACGGGTCGTAGTCGGATCATATAGTGTGCGGTCGCCATAGAGGATGATTAGCCCACCATTATTATTATTATTATTAAATTTTGTTGGTCCTTGTGTACCTGAATTAATACTGTCTTGTTGCGTTATAAACGCTTGTAGCTTGACACTGTGACTGTAAACGCCTTAATTGTTTATTAATGTGACAGTTTAAATTCCCCCCCCCAAAAAAAAAATAAAAAAATATATATTTATCAGGTTCTTTTGTTATTTATTAATTAATTTTATTCTTAACAACGGTGGGTAGTTGGATGGGGTGGATAAATCGCTCGGACACGAATGCACGTTATGAATTGGACTGCTGTTTGGAGGATTTCGGCTGGGAAAACCTATAATAGAAAATATAAAGCTTGTTGAGGCGTTGCACTATACGTACATAATTCATTCGTATTCAACTCCAGAAATAATCTAACTATAGACAACGACTTTTGTGAGTCACTTTTTATTGAAATACGATGTTCAGGACAAAATAAAAATAATATTATTGGTGAAGGTTAATCATGCTGCCTTTGTTGATGCATTTGATGTTATAACAAATTAACTAAGAAAACAAACTAACTTTTATTATTTGTGACTTTAATATAGATCTTTTGCTGTACGCTTCTCCAGATCGAACTACTAAACACTTTGTCAATTGCCGTTTTAGTAATTATCATAAGCTGTTCAATATTAGACCCATTACGGACACGGCTGTAACCACCATTGACAACATAATTTCAACCAATATTGATGGTGACAAGACTAGTGGTATTCCATTTAATGAAATTACAGATATAGCCTTCCTATATTTTCCAGGTCTCATCTTTAAAAGATACTCACCAGACTCGACACAATAAGCCATTTGCGCGTGACCCCGAGTTAAATTTAAATAACATCTGGTACACTGACTTGCTCACACAGCTTGGCACCGTTGAACTTTGAATTCTCCAGACCAAAGACACTGTCGCTATTTCACGTGATTCGGGGCAAGCCTTACGCTAGCAAGCCTTACGCTAGCAACCCCCAGCTCCGGAATGGTCTGGTGTCTTAGTGCCATTCCTACCCATTGTGAACAATGTATTGGCGCTGAACGTCTGTTACGTAACTATGCAAGAGCTTACCCCGAATCATGTGATATGGCAACAGTGTCTTTAGTCTGGATAATTTCAAGTTCAACGGTGCCAAGCTGTGTGAGCAAGTCAGTGTACCAGATGTTATTCAAATTTAGCTCGGGGTCACGCGCAGATGGCTTATTGAGCAATCGTTGTGGCATTTTATCTAACGAGGATCAGAACCAGGCTTTTAATGTTTCAATCTAAGTATACTTCCAAGCTCAACAGTTGGACGACGACTGGTTTGATTAAGTCCAGATTGTATACAGATTATATAAACAAAATATTAACAAACCAACTAACTTAAATACGCAAAAGTATACACCGTCTCGTAATCAATTCAACACACTGGTAAAACAAGCCAAGGCTATCAAGATACATGGATCGTATACGTTTTGTAATTCGAACCCTATATATTTATAGATATATACCATAAAACTAACCTGTAACAATTTCATTTCACAAGGTGGTAGCGATTTTGAGATATCGCCGAAAATCTGGAGCGGTTATGTCCACGCAGGAAGAATAATCTGCATTGGAATACACAATCTGAGAAACGTCACTGCAGTAACGCTTCTCAGATTTAATTTTGGGGGATAATAAGTGATATCTTTTTCCATGTACTTCGAAGTAAAAAGTTTCTAAAAATGCATTATACTATCCAAAGCTGCTGTACTTCTTACCAAGTAAGTTTGTATTGCCATTACTTTTTGGAGTAATTACCAAACGTATACGATCCCTTTAACAATGCTCAGAATGATGTAAACAAACATGAAAGATTACTGAACTCATTCATGATAATACACTTGGTAGAAGTAAGTTAGAAATTAAGCTCAACCACGCGGGTAGATAAGTAAACTATCCCAATGAGATATTAGTTAATTATATTTACTAATTATTTCACTAATATTGGCCCTTCGTTTAATAATAAACTACCCCGAACTGGCATTTCATTCAGAATTGTTTTGACAAATAACTATCTTGAATCATTTCTTGTGTGTACCCTACTGATCAAAAGGAGATCTGTGATATTGCTAACACCGTTAACAAGGGTAAGAGTGCGGGATACATAGACGAAAATCAAGATGTTCTTAAATCCGTTATTTCCCAGATTATTCGCCCATTATATAATGTTTGTAATTTGTCCCTATAATTAAGGTATTTTTCTTGATAAAGTCAAAACGGCAAAAGTAACTCCCATTTTGTTAAACTGGAGATAATTGTGAAACGGGCAAATACAGGCCTATATCTGTCTTATCGTGCTTTTCAAAATTACTTGAAAACTTAGTCTATATCATAACCTTTTCTATTGTTTCTAAAGTTGACATTTTGTACAACAGTCAGTATGGGTATAGGAGTAATCACTTTACTGAAACTGCCATAATAAATATGGTCCATAAATCACTAAAGGTTTTGAGAATAAATGTATCGATTGGTGTCTTTTTACATTTATCAAAGGCGTTTTATACTATTAATCATTATTTTTGTTAGACAAGCTCAATAGTTTTGTAGTTATCTTTTCAACAGGAAGCAATACAAATAGTAAAATAGACTCGTGTTGCTCTTCTTCGAGTACAATTACATGTGGAGTACTGCAGGGATCTTTTCTTTGGCCATTGATTTTATCATTGTATTTGAATGATATTTGTCAAAATTCAACAATCTTCTCGATTTTTGCTGACGACACTAACATAGTTTACTCTAGAATAACACAAACCTAGAAACTATTGTCAATATTGTGAATATCTAAAGGTATGATACACCATTTGCAGATATCAAAACAATTACTACCAAATTCTTCAGAAATATCTTATTAAATAAATAATGATTGTAGGCGTCCAGCAAAATGATTGCGCTAGATATTCTATAATTGTTCAAACAAATTGTATTGTATTTGACAAAAATAACGATCGCCAGACGGCGATCGTTAACAAAACCTCCCAAAACATAAGAACCACTGCCCGACGCCGGTTGAAAACAAACGCCGTTTTTCTTGCTTTCCTTGGCATCCACGATTGTAAAACTTAAAGCAGGTCAGTTAAACGATTATTTCCTATAAAATACATCCCCCAAATCCACCCATTCATGATAATTCAAGCAATTACCAATGATGTATCCTACCTTTAATTAGCCAAAGTGTCAAAACTGGCTTCCTAACCGACTGTCATTTAATACAATAAAAAAATGCACATTGATGGTCTCTCTAAAGTGTAAGAAGAAGTTACAATTAATAATAGGCCTATACTGCAAGTATCACATACTAAATGTATTGGTTTTATGTTGATATGTATTTCTTGGAAATTCCATATAAAAGAATTAGAAAACAAAATTTTCAAATATATCGGCATCATGATTACATTAAAGTTTCATCAAGCATTTTACGTAGTCTGTATTAATTCTATCTTACCTTTCTTATTGTGACATAATATGGTTAAGCGGTATTAAACAGAGTGATTAATACCGACCGAACACACATTTATTCCCATTCATAAATACTTTTTTGTAAAATTCAGCCGAAAAAGCCCCGAAAATCCCGGGAAAATGTCGCAAGTAAATTTCGGTGTTTCGCCATTCTGTGTTTCAAATGACATGTTTCCGCCTCTGTCGCTCTACACAATACATGCAATAAAGCGTATTTACTATGAACCAGACTATTACTGCTATTGGCAACCTCGTTCCCAGGGTGTCAAGCTGTACGCGCCCAACACTACCCGCTCTTACTATTGGAGACGAGGTACGGTTGGAAATAAAGTGAGGCCTTGGGACGGGTATAAATGCGACATCTCGTAAAAGGGTTTTGTTGCCAGCTGGTTTTAAACACTTCCAGCCATGTCTTTATCGTGCGTTTAATACCAACCACGTGACGGGCTCTCGACCAATAGGAATGTCTAAACTGTCCCAGGTATTTATACATATTGTATTAAAGGTCACTTTAACGAACATATCACTCCTTTATTTAAGAAATACAACTTGTTGTCCCTTAACAATACTGTAAACTTGTTGTCAGGTAACACATTTATATATAAAAACGTCTTGTTAAAAACAAGACGTTTCTATATATATAAATTTGTAAATAACCAACTTCCTGAATCGTTACACAACCTTTTCTCACTCTAATAAATCCATGCATATTATACCAGGTAGGCATACACATACATTACGCTAGAACAACTCTTTTTCAACATACTATTATTTCCCCCCCGGACCAGAAAATATGGAATAATCTTTCATCTGTAACTAACTGCCCTTCAATCAATACGTTCAAATGCAAACGGAAATCATTCCTATTTAAATTCCAGAGTACTTCTTGTCATTTGTTAAGTCATTAATTTTTAGCAGTTATTGGTCTGCGATTGGTGTTATCGAGTCTACTTAACATATTTTACCGATCCATGTACAGGTATATATTAAATTAAATTTTGTGATCGCCACTAATTCTTGTAATCAGTATGGTTTTGCCTTGTTTTGTCCTGTTTTGTTCTGTTAGGCACATCCACCACGAGATTTTAGGAGAATGCATCCACACTTCTTGTAAATGTGCATGCATTATCGAATAGTTTGTCTTAAACAAAAAAGAAACCGAGATTGAATAACCCATTACTCTACAAGTACATGTACATGACGTCGCCAGGTATAAAATTACAAGCAATTTAATTAGACAAAACAGTTGGAACTATAACGTTTGAACTAAATAGAGTATCGTGTTCGTATTTCGGAAGGTGGTAGACGTTGCCTTGATCTATATCTCTTATTACCTGCAACAAAACCGCCTGACCTCCACTTCCTGTGTTACTGGAAGTGCAATACAAATCGAATAAGTGTTGGATGAGGAATAACACGACGACTTCATCACCCGATAGGCCACGCTCTAGAGGTACATCGAAAAGGATTTAACTTGTTGATTTTGAAAAACCATCTATCAAAATTTTGCCGCTTAAACTTTACACATGTTAATGACACAATGTCCAAGTCGGTAACCTGATAACCTGATTTGGCATTGATTGATCCTTATGAGTGTTAGCACTCGGCGGCATTTCCTCCGTGATCAGTTACCTCATCAAGCTCTACATTAGATTTTACTGAAGAAGGACTTGGCAAACTACTATCGTCTAGTCTGTTGGATAACACAGCACCAATCTTTTCCTCCATCTGGAAACCCATCAGGTCCTTACGTGTAATGATGCCTACTACATCGTTGAAGCCATCAACAACAGTCAGATGACGTAATCCAAGGGTGC
The DNA here is from genome assembly GCA_037893245.1 of Crossaster papposus. NCBI lineage: Eukaryota > Metazoa > Echinodermata > Asteroidea > Velatida > Solasteridae > Crossaster > Crossaster papposus. Next base: position 69,683 of record JBAIAA010000506.1, on the reverse strand, counting down.
GCAAAATGATGTATGTCCGGTGTAATGAAAAATACTGTGGAACTGCAGGGGCCGATACATTAACATAGGGCACCTGGTGATAAATACAACACAAATTAAGTAGAACTATGCCAAATGCGTTTTCTCCCCTAATTTCATATGAAGCGAGATAGGCAGAGAGACCCCCCCCCCCCCCACCCACCACCCCTGTTTGTGCTGTCCATTGTGTTTATTTTAGACATCTAAGAGGTTTGTTAGTTAATAATAGTCTGGACTGTGTATAGACAAAAAAAGGTCCGCTCTGCCTTAAATCGTACTGATGAGTATACCTAATGTGCCCACGTGTGATACAGGTCAACTACAATTTTAGAAAAAAACTAATTCAAAACATTTAAAAGTTTGTTATATCAAATTTTAGATTTAATCACATTATTTTGTATTTACCTTGGGGAGGGCAGTTTAAAATCACATTTTTATCAAACTCTCAAGGCCAGCAGGTTTCTCAACAAACGTACACATTTATGACATAATCGTACAGTTTCTGTAATTTGGCGGAATCGAGCCCATCCTAGATTTATGGTGCATATGTCCTTGGGCAAGGCACCTCGTCACTCTTTTTTCTCTTTACCTATTAGTATGTGTATAATGTAAGGGTGGATAATTATGGTTATTGTGGTTTGTTTTTAGCTAGGATTATCTTTCCAGTTTGTTATTGGCCCAATGAACAGGGCAATGAACGAACGGACTGTGGAATTTATAATGTCATGATTACTTAATCAGAGGCCGTGTCTGAAACAGGTGTCTAAAGCTACAGCTACGGCTATTGTCTGCGTCGGCCATTTTGTAGCGCTGTCCGAAATGCCGTCTAGAGCTACAGCTACGGCTACAACGTCACACAAATCTAGCCGTAAGAGAAGTTGTTTAGCTCAGGCAAAACAAAATGGCAGCAACACTAACGTGAATTTTTGAGCAGATTTTCGTTTATTTTTTAAGGATGGTGCCTCGAATTGCGACTATAACACACACATAAAGACGTCAATGTCATCAGGCATTTTGGCCGGTAGTAATACTAATAATAATAATAACTGGATTTATAAAGCGCCAAATTGCCTGAGGATTCGAGGCGCTGAAACAAGAAGAAGGAGGAAAACGTATAACAAACAAAGGAGGGACAACCAGGTATGCTTTAGGGAAAAGATGGGTCTTCAGAGCCATTTTGAAGGCTGAAACACTGTCAGAAATTCTGATAGAGATAGGAAGGCTGTTCCATAACCGGGGGGCAGCAATGGAAAAGGCCTTGTCACCAGCTTGTTTGCGTGTCTTGTGAATGGAAAGGGATTTACCATCTGAAGAACAGAGAGAGTAAGAGCCTGTCTGGATTGAAAGTAGAGAAGAAAGATAATCAGGGGCAGAGTGATTGAGCGAGTTGTAGGTGTGGACGAGTGTACGGAAACTGAATACGTTGAGCAACCGGTAGCCAGTGTAACTGTTTGAGGAGAGGAGATGTGTGAGTGTGTTTGGGCGTCTGGAAGATAAGCCTGGCACATCTATTTTGGAGTTTTTGAAGGCGGGATAGGTCTTTCACGGATACGCCGTTCAGCAGGCAGCAACCATAGTCAAGTTTGGAAAGGATCATTACGCGAACTGCATTGTGGCATGCGTTCAGGTCAAGAAACTTGCGGATCCGACTAAGGTTGCGGATATGCCAATTAAGAGAGCGACTGAGTTGTGTGATGTGATCAGACATTTTCATGTCACGGTCAAAAACAACACCTAAGTTCCTGACCGATGGAGAAGGATGAATGTCGATTCCATTGAGATTAAAAGTGAGGTATTGAAGGCGTTTGAAGTGAGTGAATGAGGAGGCAATAAAGAACTGTGTCTTGTCCGGATTCATCTTAAGTTTGTTAGTGGCTAACCAGGATTGAAGTTCTCTGGCACACTGAGACAGTCGAAAACAAACATTGCGTAACATCTAGCAGACGATAATTCTTATAAATTCTTACACCATAATTTGGCAAACACAAATTAAAGCCTCGCTCGAGGGCGCAATAATTAGCTGTATACTCTGCCATAGCAACGTCCGAATTCCGTTTGCCTTAGCGCCTACGTAGCGTAGACGTAGAAGTAGACACACGTTTCGAAAATGACCTTTGCCAATTTTAAAAGATGTTGTTCGTTCAAGAACTTCCCAAGATTTGGCTTCCATTCAATACAGAGCACCAATCTTAAAATACACACAGGGTGAGTGAAAAAGAAGTTACCTCAACTTAAAAAAAATATAACAAAATATTTTTAGAACTACTTTAGTCAAAATGTTTAATAATAATGAAAGAGCATCCGATAGTTGGTCTACTATGAACAAATCGTCACCGTTTTCACGAAGAGGCAAATTGAGCCTTTCACGGTCTGAACAAACTTTCGAGATAATCGCTTGTAAAGTTCGTCCTTTTTTCGTTTTGCAGTTTGAAACATAAATATCCATAGAATATACAAGATTAAGGCATCATGGGAAAGAAGAGATTTCAATCTTCTTAAATATAGCAAACGTTGAGAAAAATAGGTGATTAGTTTTGCAGAATTAATCAATTAATAGAAATGTCTCTTCGTGAAAACGAAAAAACGATACATTAGCAAATTCGCCCGTGGCTGTGAGAGTCAGAATGTATACATTTCCCCATTGCGCCCCCAATTTGTCTCTTCGTGAAAACGCTAAAAGCCACTTCGCGCCCAATCGCCCAATTCGCCTCTTCGTGAAAACGCTAAAGTCACTACGCGCACCAAAGTGCTCCTTCATAAACACGTTGAAGTCAACGCTATTTCGAATTTGCCTCTTCGTGAAAACGCAAAAGGGCACTTGAGGACCAATTCGCCCATTAGTTAATTAGGTTAATTAGGATTTTTAATGATTTTTTTGATGTATAACTTTTGATGTATAACCAGGTTGTAGAAATTGCAACATTTAATCGTTTTCATAATTTTTTTTTTTTCGATAAATAGACGATTTTTCATGAAATTCGCCTCTTCGTGAAAACGGTGACGAAATGACGCAATCTGAAAATCAAAATTTGTAAATACTTGCGATTGAATAAAATACCTCAAAAACGCAGTTGTCTACGGTCATGTATAGGAGAATACACGAGAAAGTGTGGATTCGTAATTACGAATTCACGAGGCGCAAAGCGCCGAGTGGATTCTTAACCAGTTCGCGCCGGATGACGTATATAAACGCATATAAAGTTCGGAGATGTATGCCAGCAGCGAACAAGGCCGAAAATGCGTGGGTGTGCTTCCCGGCACTATCAGCCTGAACCCGCTTCGAATCGAGTTTCGTTAACAATAATCCCGCCCCTTGGCTCGGCGATGTTAAAATAATCCCGGCGCGAACTGGTTAATTACGAATCCACACTTGCGAGTGTATTCTCTGACCTAAACCATTGCGTCAACTGTCATCCAATTGAGTGGACATGACCAGGCATGCATTCTGGTATTGTGGCCATGTATTGGACGCCTAATTTGCATGCAGGGTTTCTCGAGAATCTTACGTAATCAAGCTTCCGGTTAGTGTTGAGATGAAAACCGCGAATTCCTAACTTTACTTGTTGTCCAAAGTGTCGATTCGTAGATACGAATCCACACTTTTAACAATAGAGTGACATCATAGCAATGGTTTACACATTCATACCTAGTTTCCTTCGAAGAGGACGTCTTGGCTAACTGACATAATCGTTAGGAAAATTTCGAGCAGGATTGTGTCACATTTGCATGCGCGTGTGACGTTGCGTGCATAATAGGGCAAGTAAGTGCAAGTAAGTGAGTAAACAGCTCCAGCTCCAGCTCCACCTTTAGTGGCATCTTATTGTTTGAGAGCAAATAATAAATTAATTCTTGATGTGGGCTTTACATCTAGAAGTATAGTCCATACTGGACCATCCTCAGCCAGATACTCAACAGAATCTTAGGGCCAAATTCATAAACGGTAATGATCACCGGATTATTTTAGTCGCGTACAACTATTGTACGGTGGCTAAAACAGAGAAGTGAGCGTGTGGATAAACTCCTGTGATCATCTCAACTCAGTAAGACAATAATCGGCTGTTTATCCAGCCGTGTACAAGTTCCTGCTTAGCCGATGTTCCTGCTTAGCCCATGTTCCTGCTTAGCCGATTCTGTAATATGTTGAATAAAAGGGCATGTATATTTTCGAAAACACGCACATCGCTGTGTACGAGCATCCACCTAGTTCTGGGGACAGGCTCTTTCGAAAAGATAGACCGAGTAGTGGGGACATTTTCGAGTCCCCATAGCGCGTTGGGTCTTCAGTAAAGGTAGAACAAATAAAGGTAAAATTGGGTCAGGGTATAATGAAAGAAAATGTAGAAGAAGACAAATTAGGGTGATGTTGAACATTTTATAATTTTAGAGTGTTCTGAGTTTGAGATTAGAGAGATTTCACTTACCACACAAACCCTTATGGATTGTCCCCATAACGCAATGTACCAAAATTATTGATGCTCTGCTGTTTAGCTTAGTTGACACAAGTGGGAGGGTCGTTATGTCGAAAAAAACGCGCTGATAATTTTACTCATGACCAGAAAATGGGTCTTATTGAGTGTGTAGACGTAATTAGAATATAGGTTTCCTGTGCTAATTCAATGATACACAGCAGATCCATGGCCATACGTCCGTCCCACAAGCAAGCCAACAGAAAAATGGTAACTTGTACACGATTACAACTTCTGTTGTTACTTAGACACGTGTCACTAACCATGTACGTTTGATAAACAGCAGCTGATCTAAGCACTCTTTATGAAATTCGGGCCTACATTTGTACGTTCGATCATCAACTGTTATACACATTTTAGCATAGTTAATCGTGATCAAGGGAAAATGACCGTTTATGAATTTGGCCCCCACTGTTTTTTTCTAGTTTTTACGTAATAAATTTGTAAATATATCACAACTGTCAATACCTAATAAATGTGTAAAATATAATTACATAAGTACCAGGTAACATTTTACACAACTTTCAGGAAACATTTTACCAAGCAAGTGTTTTTTTTTTACATAATAGCAAGCGAGTTCGTATAGTACATATAAAACATGGTATTTTTTTTACATAACCTGTGTAATTATTTTTGACAGTGTACTTAGACGTATGCCACTAACCATGTACGTTTGATAAACAGCAGCTGATCTAAGCACTTTTCATGAATTCGGGCCTAGATTTGTACATTCGATCATCAACCGTGTATAAACAGTTTAGCCTAGTTTGGTGAATGGTGACGCATGGAGCTATTGTCTGGCCCACCGCAACCCTATATTATTTCCCCTGCTGCGCAAACAGATTAACGATCAAGATAAGTCTCGCTGGTTCTCAGTAGAGTTCTTGCGTAGACCGTCAATTACCGTTGTACGCAAGCCTAGCCAATCAGCACTTGCGAGTGTTCATGAGGTCAGCGGTGCTTGCATCCCATTCAATGAACTATCGGGACTGTACCTAGCCTTGGTCAAGACGTTCATCGTTACCTGTCCGTACGAACAGCGCAGCGGTAATCGGAGCTCAAACAACGACCTCACGCGGCCACTATTATATGCAAAGTAACTGAAGATACTTGAACGCCTTGGATCAATGGTTAAGTTGAGGTTTTGGGGGCGGTGCTCATTATGCTAATAGTTAAGCTATTGTCCCTGTTTAAATTACGATATTGCAATCATTTTGAAGGTTGGTTCTGCAGCCGTAAACATGCCCCCTCCCCACAGCGTTGGACCATGCTTGGACCATACAATGTGGCGATAACTCGCAGACCAGCATGCCTGGGTATAATGCCGATTATGCGGCGATAAGAAACTGACCAAACACGCTGAAAAACGCCGAGTACCTGGCCGTACGTGCGAACTCCGAGCAAAATGGGGCTGTCTGAAAAATGACGGATTTCCCATAACCTGTCGGCAAATTCACAAAAACATCGTGATCACGAAGAAAGGATTCTAAGGCCTTTTGCTGCTCGGGTCTAAAATCTTCGAGGGATAATATTTTCGCTGCAGAATTCAAACAACACGACAGATCTTCGGACGACAGACGACGCTGAATATCCGTCATTTTGTCTTAAATGTCATGCTACAAATAAGTAACTGCATCAAATTTGATGACGTCGGGATTCAACCGCGTTGTGATTGGACACTCCACATTTTAGCCCCGCCTATACTTATCTGTATTCGCATACGAGGTCATGCGCTAGAAATGTGGCGCAAAATATAGGAAAAACATACGATTTCAAAAACCGTTGATCCAAGGCGAAAAGGTAGCTTCAGTTGATTTGCATCAATAGTGGCCGTATGAGGTCGCTGTATCTTTGCACGGGGAGCACGAGCTAGCAGCATGCGGGGCGCGCGTGGCGTGTATTTCTGGACGGATAACGACAGACGGATAACGACGAATGCGCCTTGACCAAGGCTATACTCAATGTAGTATTGTCAATAATACTCTCGAGCTTCAGACTGAACTTGCATCCAACCGCATTGGCATTGCATGTGTGTCTGACACTTGGCTGTGTCCAGACATCGCTGATGGTGAGATTCTTGACCCCTCGTATCAAATTTTCCAAAATGACAGAAATCGCAATGGTGTGGTGTTCTATTTGCATGTAAAAGCACCCTCATGCCGCGCCATCGAGAAGACGTGAGTACTTTGAACCCTCATCAACCATCCAGGCCAACTTCAATCAGTGCAAACTTATCTGGGTTCAGCACTTGCTATCGTCCACCAACCTTAACCGCAGGCTTCGACGATGCACTGACTTTTTTACTCAGCCAAATTTCGCCCAGTAGTCACAAGTTCAAAGCCATTTTTCTTCTTGGAGACTTCAATCTACGGATACCCTGTACCACCTAGCCTGATGTTTATCTGCAAAACCATCCAGTCCTTGACTGCCATTTTGCATTTGTTCGTGACATTACTGAATCCCTGGGAATGTCTCAACTTGTCTCATTTCCGACAAGACGTAATCCTCATGGTATCGATTTAATGTTAGACCTTATTTTTTTGCAACAACTCTAACTGGAGTACAAATAATCGTCGAGGCCCATGCCTAGGTAACAGTGATCATGACTCTGTGCACTTCAATAATAATACTGCTTCCACAAACCAAGTTCTTCACCGGAATTTTTTTCAATTTCACAAGGCCGACATCACAGATTTCAAGAGGACGATGAAGTGTATTACTTGGAACCTATTTCTTGATGAAACCGACATGTATGAAACTTGGAATAATTTCACGACACTGATACATGCCACTGTGAAGGGCATAGTTCCCACCGCTGTGTCAAAGGGTCAACGTCGATCACCATGGATTACCCGTGAAATTACCAGCGCTTCCAGGGAAAAGAACAGAATGTACCGGAAAGCTGTTGCTAAAAAAACCCCACAAATACAAATTTATGGAACAAGTATAAAGACTTAAGAGCACTTGTTAAGCGTATGACAAAAGCTTCATATAATGATTATATTCAGAATCTTTTTACCGATTGTAAACGTAACCCCAAGCGATTTCGGTTATTTGTAAAGGGTAAGAGGGATTCCCACCCAGTTAATGTATTTAAACAGGGCGACAGTAGTGTCAGCACTCCTGATGACATCGCTGATGCTTTCAATGCTCATTTTAAAAGTAATTTCTCCCAACAGCATTTCACCGTTCCCCTCATTTCTTCCTGTGACACGTATCCTGATATTACTGATAAACGAAGGGGACGTACTGATGGCCACCAAGAAGCTCAACTCTTCTGGGTCCGATGGAATTTCACCGGCAATACTCAAGCTTGCTGGCTCCTCCGTATCTCCTGTTCTGACCAACATTTTAAATTTGAGCCTTTCTACAGGTGCAATTCCACAGGACTGGAAGCTGTGAAATGTTTTTCCACTATTCAAAACTGGAGATAAATCGATCATTGCTAACTATCGTCCAATTTCCCTTTGCTCTGTTCCATGTAAAATGATTGAATGCTTCGTTTAAAAAAAGACTTCTTCAGCACTCGGCAATGGACAACATTATACCCGACTCCCAGCATGGCTTTCAACCCAAACGTTCTTGCATAACTCAGTTAACTACCCTTTTTGACACGTGGGCCAGAGCTTTAGATGCAGCAAAACCAGCACGAGTTGATGTAATCTTTCTCGATTGGTCCAAAGCCTTTGACCGTGTTGACCATTCTATTTTTGTACAGAAACTACATAAGTATGGCATTTGCAGTAACATGTGGATGTGGATTAGAAACTTTCTTTCAAACCGCCAACAGCGTGTTCTTTTTTCAGGTGTCAAGTCTGATTGGATACCTGTTACATCTGGTGACCCACAAGGCTCAGTTCTCGGTCCTGTGTTATTCAATTTATTTACATCAGATTTGCCTAACTATGTCACATCTTTACTCCCACAGTATGCAGACGACACAGTCTTGTACAGAGTAATTAGTAATGCTAATGACACTGTAATTTTGCAAAACTACCTCGATATCATTAGTAAGTGGTGCACAGATAATCACATGGTGCTAAACTCAAATAAATGTAAAATTATGCATAATTTTCGATCTAGGAATTCATTATCCACAGCGTACTCTCTACAAGAGGCACACCCACTGAAAGTTGTTGACTCATATATGTATCTTGGCATAATCATCTCAAAAGACTTGTTCAAAACATGTTCAAATGGTTCGTTCAAGATGTGCTAAAGTGGCTGGATTTATTCGCCGCACAGTCAAATCCCGAAACCCACAGGTACTGATTAAATTATTATGTTCTCTTTGCAGGCCTATTATAGAGTATGGTGCTCCTGTCTGGCTTCCACACCAGAAAGAAACACTTTGAATGCATCGAGTCAATCCAACGACGCTGTATTACGTTCTGCTTTTCATTTCTGGTTTTCAATTCTCTCTCCTGTGAACAACGTCTAACCGCACTCCACTTGCCTCCACTCTACAACATTCCTTATTGTATGCTTTAAAGGCCCCCAGGCTAATGCCAAACCCATGACCCCCCTAGTGACTACCTTTCACCCCAGTCTCCCTTCCCTTCGCAAAATTACATTCTCCACACTTCAGATCGCCTTTTCCGTGCCGTCCCCGACAGCCCGGTATTGGCTTATAGACGCCCTCGTAATCTACGAGACCTCATTGTTCGAGCCGAGGTTCCCAGCTTGGATACATCTCCTCCCATCCAGCACGGAACTTACAAGTGCAGTTCCAGATGTGTGGTTTGCCAGATCTACATCTAGGAGTCTGACTCCTTTTCTGGCCACTCTTCTGGTACCACCCATAAAATTATTGGTAACATCACTTGTAGTACATCTAATGTCGTATATCTCATCTCTTGCAGGTTTTGTGGAGTTCAATACGGTCATCGGTGGACTGTCAACACCAAGAAACTAGACACCCCCGTCGGTCACCACTTCAATCAGCTAACCATTGCATTTCTGATATGATTCTACAGGGCATAGAATCACTTGGCCATCGGAAAGACTCAGTTCGTCTCAGCCGGGAGAACGTTTGATGAACCGTCTTCGGACTATTCAACCACATGGGCTCAACATCCAACTAGGAAATGATTAACTTCTATTGTTTTCTCCCATTTGTCATCTGTTTCAGATTTAATCCTTGCCAGCAGTTTGTTCTTATTTGTTCTCACTCCTTTGGTTTCCCATTGTCTATTGTCCTAACCACCCCCCCCCCCCCCCCCTTCACATTTGTCCTATTAATACTTCTTTGTTAGTTCATTTTGTTGATCCTACCCACACTGACCTTTCCTTTAACCATTCAGCCTAATCTTCCTTTTGTTGTTCCACAAAACTCTGTACATGCCCTTTATTTTGTGTTTCTCCCGCCAGCTATGATGTGCATCATGCTGTATGTTGCCCTATATATGTTTGTTTCTTGTACACAGTCATTATGTCTCTGAAGAAGATCTTGTTAAGATCGAAATATTAGGCCCTCTCAACTTATTTGATTTGTATATTTCAGGTCATTCTAGACAGTAAGCAGTTTGCAGCAGTTTTAATCTCATTCATGTATGCTTTATTAATATGTCTACACAGGAACAACATCATTCATGAAACTTTCCTACCACTGCCAAATATTAGAAAGACCAAAACTTTGCTTTTTAAACACCTGTACAGCAGGACTAATTGTTTAAAATGTTCTTCCTTTTTATTCTTCCCCAGTTTTTTGTAACTCCCTCTCTTGTGACCTTAGAGACCTTTGTATCAAACCTTCACACAAACCATTCATTAATTCTTTACGCGATCATCTGTTCAGTTTCAGTCCAATCCTTCAGGCATATTAGGGCATCCAATAATTGTCTTGGTTCAATTTATATAGTGGTCCTAGTTTTTCTAATTAGGCCACATTTGAATAATAGCTTTGGCTGTGACTTTAACCATTGCTATGCTGCTGCTAAGGGTGGACAATGACCACCCATGGCGTGAGCATGGCGTCGGCCGGAGTCACAGTCAACATGGCAAAGGCCGGCAATTAAGTGGTCTGGCTCCCAAACCAAATATTTCTGACTAAGGCCGTGTCCGAAACGAGTGTCAAGAGCTACGGTCTACGTCTACAGCTACAGCTACGTCTACGTCAAGGTAAATGGAATTCGGACGTGGCTACGGTAGAGCCTACGGCTAGTTATTGCGCCCCCAAGCGATGCTCGAATTAGTGTTTGCAAAATTACGGTGTAAGAATTTACAACAAAAATCTGCTAGATGTTACGCAATGTTTGTTTACAGCCGGTCGAAATACCTGATGATATTGACGTATTTGTCGATCTGTTAGTTTCAATTCAATGCACTATATCCTTGAAAAATAAACGAAAATTTGCTCCGTTAGTGCTGCCGCCATTTTGTTTTGCCTGAGCTAGCTAGACAACTTCTTTTACGGCTAGATTTTGGTGACGTTGTAGCCGTAGCTGTAGCTCTAGACGGCATTTCGGACAGAGCTACAAAATGGCCGCCATAGACAATAGACCTAGCCGTAGCTCTAGACACCCGTTTGGGACACGACCTTAGGCCGTGTCCGAAACGAGTGTCTAGAGCTACGGTCTACGTCTACAGCTACAGCTACAGCTACGTCTACGCTAAGGCAAATGGAATTCGGACGTGGCTACGGTAGAGCCTACGGCTAGTTATTGCGCTCCCAAGCGATGCTTGAATTAGTGTTTGCAAAATTACGATGTAAGAATTTACAACAATTATCGTCTGCTAGATGTTACGCAATGTTTGTTTACAGCCAGTCGAAATACCTGATGATGTTGACGGTATTTGTCGATCTGTTAGTTTCAATTCAATGCACTATCATTAAAAAATAAACGAAAATTTGCTCCAAAATTAAAGTCAGTGCTGCCGCCATTTTGTTTTGCCTGAGCTAGACAACTTCTTTTACGGCTTGATTTTTGTGACGTTGTAGCCGTAGCTGTAGCTCTATACGGCATTTCGGACATCGCTACAAAATGGCCGACGCAGACAATAGCCGTAGCTGTAGCTCTAGACACCCGTGTCGGACACGGCCTAATTCTGATTAAATATTAGGTCCGGTAGCCGCCAATGTCACGTGACCAAAACTGGAGGAATTTCTCCAGTTTCCAAAAATGTCCGAAGTTTTCCGAACATGTTTTATTGACGGTCGGGTATTATCGTTAACGTCCGCGATGTTTCCGTGAGTGAAGTGGTTGTGAGGTAACGTTAATACCATAATGTCCATTTTATTTTCTTGTTTTTATAAAATAAAACTCGCATTGGCAAATCAACACCAAGCGGAATGCCTAATAATATCACAGTCATTGTGGTCATTGTGCTATTATGTAAAATATTATATTTACATATACTTGCTCTGAACTTTATTTAAAGTAATATTTAATTTAACTCACTTTTCTTTTTATAATTATAATTGCAATATTGTTATACATGTATAATTGTTTCTTGTATCCCATTCAGCTTGGAGAACCCCTCGACAGGAACAATGTTTCTTGTGGGTAATCCGTCGGGAGCTGAATGGTGTTTTGTCTTTGTCTTTGTTATTGTGTTCTGTATCTAAAGCTTTCATTTTATGTATTCTTTGTAATTTTGGTCTGCATTTGTTGATGTTTTCCGAGAAATTAAATAGAGAAATAGAGAAATAATCAAGTGACCTAACAGAACCTTGACCAATGAGTCCGCGATTATACATGTTACGTTACAAATACACGCAACGTCAATTGCGACACAATTCTGCTCGGAATTTTCCGAGCTATAGCGTTAATTAGCCAAGACGTTATATTCGGTCATGGCGCCCACATCGGTGGCCCATGCGCGCGCTGAATACCGCGATTACCATGCCATAGAGCTAAATTAAATTATTTAATATAGCCTTATGTACCATGCACATGTACGTGTACTGTATACAGTACATTAACAGCTGCAAAAAGGGTAGACTCAGTTAAATGCATGTGACTTTAGAACCAAAGGAGTAAAATCAGAAATCCCATAAATGTGAACAAAACCCCAAACATTGTCTATCTATTTTTGTATCCACCTATGTGTATATTTAACTAAAATGTAAACACAAATCTAGATACAACTTCCTTTTGACTCACCCTGTGTATAATATTCTTACCAAATTAATATAGAGATTCTGATATTGTGGCTCTTCACAGTAGGTATGAAACAACTCCTGAGTTGCAACTGGATTTAGAAGCTTCTCTGCCATGACCTGAAATAACAAATACATATGTTACCTTTTAACATAATGGGATGGGGGAGGGGGAGGGGGGACTTGACAACTGGCTTACTGCTGTAGGTTATTTTTTCTTGAAAACATGAGATGTGTCGTTATTACTCGATTTATCGATATAACTTTGACATCGATATCGCCAATAGCACTTTTTGTATCATATCAAAATTTCGAGAACTGACACTAAAACATTTCAAGTGTGTCAGATTTTCTGACACAATACACGTCCCTTTTGTGAATTTACTTGTGATTTGACTTTGTGGTTTGACCACAGGAATCATGAGTGCCAAGCGCTAGCAAATAGGCATGGTGGCAAAGCGCTGGTTCATTTCGGTGGCGCCTGCACAGACAAAGACGACAATGCCTAACGGCTTGATTTCAAGTCTACACCTACACAGTATCCAAACAAAATCGAAAAACTTGGTCCCGTGGTCAATTTGACCGTCTTGACAAATTCTTCATAACTGTGTCAAAAATTATCAGATTCGGACGTTTGATGTCAAATGTTGAGGTGTCAACCAATATCTTTGAAACCATATCTATATTATCGACGTTAGTTATACATTATACCTGTGGTATTCAGTTATTTTTGTATACACCCTGTAAATACACCTTTAATGTGACATCCCATGCCTCCTGCTATTACACATCCCGGAATACCTGCATACCAAGTCTGAACGCAATCAGACTTGTATCGTACTTCCAGAGATATATGGTCTTTAAAACTGAAGCTTTAAAGGTAGGATACACCATTGGTAATTGCTTGAATTATCAGGAATGCATATATTTTTTATTTATTTTACAGGATATCTAGCGCAATACAAATTTAGCTGGATGCCTAGAATCATGTTTTACTTTCAGATAAGTAAGATACTTCGTAATAATTCGGTAGTAACTATTTTCGATATCTGCAAATGGTGTATCCAACCTTTAATGTGACGCCACAAGACACCCAATGACGTAATAATGACGCCACCTTAATTTATACAACAGAGTGTATACAGAAAATGCCACACAATATAACGAAATACCACACGTAGAATGTATAACTAACATCAATACCATAGATTTGGGTTTTTAAATATATTATTGTTTAAAGGTCGTTTTCCACTTTAAAATAAAACATCAAACGTCCAAATCTAACAATGTTTGACAGAGTTGTGATTTTTTTCCAAGAGGGGTCAAATTGACCATGGGACCAAGTTTTTTGATTTTGTTGGAATTGTTAGAAAATAATAATTTATATTATCATCTCTGCAAGTAATAACTGGCAAACAATACCTAGGATTATTTAATCAGTTTGACACTTTCCAACTTTGTATAATGTCATCCTCAAAGAGTAAATTATGATACTGTTTGTAATATTGACAATAGGTCAAACATACTCACTGTTTGGTAATCGAGTTGAGAAATGTCTGGTTGATCTTCACTGGTTGAGTCGCTTGATTCAAACAGACAGCTATTTGTCAACATAATACTCAGCTCTAATCTGTTAGTCCATGAAATAAATAGATAAATAGATAAATAGATAAATAGATAAATAGATAAATAGATAAATAGATAAATAGATAAATAGATAAATAGATAAATAGATAAATAGATAAATAGATAAATAGATAAATAGATAAATAGATAAATAGATAAATAGATAAATAGATAAATAGATAAATAGATAAATAGATAAATAGATAAATAGATAAATAGATAAATAGATAAATAGATAAATAGATAAATAGATAAATAGATATATAGATATATCTATATATCTATAACCCCCAATCCGGACATAGGGCGACCGGTACATAGAAACGTACGGTAGAATTTACTGTTTTATTTGTAACCTAACCCGTTTTTACCTGGAGCTTTTGCCACGAAATTTCATATTTAAGCTATTTAGACCCCACTCTATCGACATATTCGATCAAATTTAAAAAAATGAAATTTTATCGAGTACTTGGGCAATAAGACGACCACCAACGGTCGTCCTATTGTCGGTGGTCACCCTAATGTCGTAAACTTATATACAACCGGTCACCCTATGTCCGAAAAGGTGAACATATAGATATATAGATATATAGATAAATAGATAAATAGATAAATAGATAAATAGATAAATAGATAAATAGATAAATAGATAAATAGATAAATAGATAAATAGATAAATAGATAAATAGATAAATAGATAAATAGATAAATAGATAAATAGATAAATAGATAAATAGATAAATAGATAAATAGATAAATAGATAAATAGATAAATAGATAAATAGATAAATAGATAAATAGGTAAATAGATAAGTCCAGCCAGTCCAGCCAAAACTGCAAGTCCAGCCAGTCCAGCCAAAACCGCGAGTCCAGCCAGTCCAGCCAAAACCGCGAGTCCAGCCAGCCCAGCAAAAACCGCCAGCCCAGCAAAAACCACCAGCCCAGCCAAACTCGCCAGCCCAGCCAAAACCGCCAGCCCAGCCAAACTCGCCAGCCCAGCCAAACCCGCGAGTCCAGCCAAACCCGCGAGTCCAGCCAAACCCGCAAGTCCAGCCAAACCCGTGAGCCCAGCCAAACCCGTGAGCCCAGCCAAACCCGTGAGCCCAGCCAAACCCGTGAGCCCAGCCAGTCCGATCAGCTAGGACAGCCCGATCGTTCCGAACACCACCACACCCTGCCTGAACAATCAAGTCAGAAAAGCTCGAGCACTCGCGCAAGTACGTCAGACACTACGGAGCAGGGGCTACAAGCCAGTCAGTCCAACCTGACGACGGATCAGCCCATCTCGGACTGGCCAAGCCCATCTATGAAATCGACATCTAAACAGAAAGGAGGAAGAGGTCGAGGAAGAACATCTGAAAAAAGATAGGTTTGTGTTTTTGTTTTTGTTTTTGTTGTTCTTGTTTCTGGGATTTTCCTTGGTTGTAATCGATGAAGATGATGTTCTTGTCTTTTTTACTCTGCATGTCATTTGTATCGGTAGCATCAATTAATGTTAATGGTTTGAGAAAAGATTTGAAACGTAGTGTCCTTTTTGAAATTTTAAATCGCAATAAGTACAGTGTTATTTGTTTACAAGAAACTCATAGTGAAGAGGCAGACGAATTAGTTTGGAGCACTCAGTGGCAAGGAAAGATGTATTTTAACCATGTGAACCGCCAATCGAGGGGGGTCGCAATTTGTACGTCCGAGAAGTCTGGTCTTGAAATTACTGACATTGATAGAGACAATGAAGGTAGATGGATTAAAGGAAATATCAAATGGAATAATAAGTCCATTTGTATTGCCTCTGTTTATGCTCCGAACGATTTGTATGTCAGGGCACAATTTTTTGATAATCTTTATGACCGTATAAATGTAAATAATAATTGTATTTTGGGGGGTGATTTTAATTGCAACTTGGATAATGTCACAGGTATAGATCCCAGTAGGACAATTTTGCAAAATGTTTTGAATGAAAAGGATATTGTTGACGTTTGGCGCACTATTCATCCCAACAAACCGGGATATACTCACTTTCACAAAGTCAGTAAGAGACCTAGTAGAATAGATTACATCCTTATCTCGTCAGATCTCATCAGTAACATCTTTGATGTTTCAGTTAATTTGCATGGTCTATCTGATCACCATATTGTGCACATGAAATTGAATGATCCCAATGTTCGACGAGGTAACGGGAGATGGATTTGTAATAACAGTCTCTGCAAAGAAGATGATTGTATTTTCAGAGTTAAGATTTTTTGGGAACAATGGATTACCCAGAAAAACAACTATGACACAATACTCGATTGGTGGGAAAATGGAAAATTCAGAATAAAAGAGATCATCCAAGGGTATGGTAAAGAGAAGGCTTGCAAGGAAAAAAACAAACATGCGACTTTGCAGAGACAGTACAATTTTCTCATTAGCAATCCGGGTGCTTCTGCTGTTAATGTTATCAGAGATCTTGAAACCCCACTTAAGAATTGTGAAATTAAGGAATGGGAAAGGCCAAAGTAAGAGTGCGTAATGTTATTAAAGACGAAGGGGAAAAACCGTCGAAGTTCATTTTAGATACTGAAAAACAACAAATCAATAATGGTAAAATCGATAAATTAGCTACCCCCGAAGGAGATTATGTGGATGACCCCAGTGCAATGATAAGAATTGTCAATAGATTTTATTCCGATCTCTATACTTCAGAAGACATTGCCGTTGGCGATTTGAATGATATTTTTTCTAAAATTGAGAACAAAAATATTCCAAATGATATTCGGAAAAATCTTGTAAACGAAATTTCTGTTGACGAGGTCACTTTAGCTCTCTCTCAAATGAACAAAAATAAATCCCCTGGTCTGGATGGCCTCACAGTTGAGTTTTACCAAGCCTTTTGGCCGATTATCAAAATTGATTTTATTGCCGTTTTGAAAGATTGCTACATCAGAGGGCAGCTTTCCAAGTCTATGAATGTCGGTCTCATAAGATTGATTTACAAGATGAAAGGAAGTAAATTTGATCTTAAAAATTGGAGACCGATCAGCCTTTTGAATGTCGACTATAACATTTTGGCTAAAGTTCTCACCAACAGACTAAAACGGGCCATGCCCTTTCTTATTGGCGAGGAACAAACCTGCGGGGTTTCAGAAAGAAAAATTCACGACAATTTTATGATTTTGCGTGACTGTAAGATTACATCAATTGGAATAACGAGGGAGCTGCCCTTCTGAGTATCGATCAAGAAAAAGCATTCGATCGAATAACTGGGTTTATATGTTCAGTATGCTTGAGAAAATGGGTATTCCCCAGCATTTTATTCAGTGGATTAAGCTCTTGTACAGTAATCCAAAAAGTTGTGTTATTGTGAATAATTTTATTGGCAGCTCTTTTCAAATAAGTAGAGGTATCAGACAGGGGTGTCCATTGTCTCCGTTGTTATACGCCGTTTGTGCTGAAGGTTTGGGAACCCTAATCAGAACAAATACAGTTCTGCAGGGTATCCAAATCCCAAGTATTGATAGTGACTCGATTAAAATTGTTCAGCATGCTGATGATGCAACTGTTTTTATTTCCAACAATGATGATTGTTGTGCCATTGAAGAATGTTTGAACAGTTATTGCAAAGGTAGCGGGTCTAAAGTTAATATCAACAAAACCAAGGGTCTTTGGCTAGGAAAATGGAGAAATCGACAAGATAAGCCTTGTAAATTTAACTGTCAAGTATTTTCATATATAATGCTAACTTATTAGTGAATAGTTTTATATGTAATTTCCCCCCGTCTTTTGTTTTCAATTTGTATGCGCCAAGCTTTCTGTTGTCGGTGATTTGCTATTCTTTTTAATAATGTTTGATATGTCATAGAGATGTATAACTATATATATTTATTGTTTTTTTAGCTGTATGATGTATGGAAAAATGTGAAATAAACGGAGTTTTTTAACTCCACAAAGAGAAGAAAATATATATATATACCGGTATATAGATAAATAGATAAATAGATACATAGATACATAGATACATAGATACATAGATACACAGATACACAGATACACAGATACACAGATACACAGATACACAGATACACAGATACACAGATACACAGATACATAGATACATAAATAAATGAATAAATATATAATACCCCCCACCCCAACAGTATTGTTTAGCCTTGTGAGGTTTCAACCAATAAACGGGTAAAAGTCTTATGGCCATATTGTACAGGCGTCCAAATAAATTATAAATTTCATGCGACACTGGACAAAGTGTTTAAAACCGGCCTATATTTTATCCGCCGTTTAAAACTGGCTCTCGGTCAATAGAATGGCTAAACTGTATAAGGGTATTAACAAATGAGGTTAAAAAAGGGTTAATCATGTTCAGAAAATAAATAAATCATGGCCCATTGAAATATATATTGCACATAATCAATGTCCAAGATAATTAAAAACAACAGTTCTAAGCATTACAGTTGGGTAGTCGTGCTTTTTAAAAACTTCAATTTCTTTTACGAAGGAATTTTAAAGGAAGATCATGTACTGTATACACAAACTACCGTGGTGTTACCGCAAACTACTTATATTATTGTCTTTTCGCCATGCAAACCTTCAAATCTCATTTGCATCAAGTTCAATGAACAACCTACAGGAACATTTTTCGCTGAAAATTAGTCGAGTTTAGTCATCTATGACGGAACATGTGAGGTGCACGTATATAATGTATTGCAATTATGTTTGTCAAATTGCAACTGACTGTCTTTTTCCAAACATCAGTACTCAGTGGATCTCTCATGAGATTCTCCCATTCACAGTGGTACATGTACATTATGTGCGTTTTGTTTCCACATACATGAACACCCATTTTGTTCTAACTGTATACTCGTTTTAGTCACGAGTAATTGCCAGACAGGAATCACTCAGCACATGCATTTGAGACGCACTTTTCAACTGCGCTCACGGTAATCTGATGGTCATTAGCACACGTGAAGATAGACTGCCATCTTGTTTCTTAATATGAACCCTGGGTGCACGGCTCAGTCATAGGAAGGATATATTTGGGTTTTTGTTCTCCAGGAAATAGCAGTGTGAGAATCAATATTAAACTAAACGTTATTGTCATGCAAGATCCCGATCTTCATTGCGTGACAATGACCGGGTTTGGGGATAACCGCTGTTAATGGATAGATCGTACGTCTTAGGTTCAAATTTAATATCTGCTCATTTTGTTTTATTGAATATTTTTGGTTTCCAAGTTTATTGTCCGAGTGAGTTTAATTTATTAAGGGAAAGTAAGGATCTGAGAACCTAAGTGTTTTTCACTCAGTGTGTTGTAAAAACGTTCGGTTATGGTAATTGTGGAAGTGCCATGGCCTAGGAGCATTGATTCCAGGGTCTGCGTGTAGTTCTGCAGGTTGGGGGTTCAAGTCCGGCCTGGGCTAGGACACTTCTACACATAATATTGGTAGAGGCATTATTAATGCCTTGCTGTAAACTAGTTACCCATCCCAACACTATTCGTGCTGTGAAGAGATCAGAATGTCCTGTTTCAGTGTGAATGGCTGGTTCTTCCACACTTTCCTCTAAAAGCCCACACCTCGAGTGGCTTTTGGCCTTGTGATGGGCGATTTGCATACACAAAATAAAAATAAATCCTGAAGATAAATAGTACGCCCACTGAACGCATGACGCGCCACGAAAATGCTTGCGCAAACAAAACTTCGCTCGGTCCCACCGCCCATACTGGGCGCTGAAAAACGCTAATGGGCTTTAGGCTCTGATTGGACAGACTTTGTGTGGCATTTGAACGGAGGTCACCAGTTCCGCAGCTCAGATGCGCGCTACAAGCAATTCGAAAGGTCATGACTTTTCTCAGCCGCCCAGTATGGGCGGTGGAGACCAGCGAAAGCCCAGCGAAAACACAGTAAGTCATTATCCTGTGATAAATTATCTCAGGATGTGGTCATCCATACAGGATATCATAATTCCGTGATAACTAGGAATTCCCCGTGATAGTTTTGGAAGTGACTGGGAATTTACTCAATTTACCTTGGAAAATTGTCAGCGCTGACTGTGAATTTCCTTTGAGATTTCCACTGGGAAAACTGAAAACCTGTCCGGATTTATTTTGGGGAATATCATTATCAATGTATAGAAGTGTAATTTTCCAAAGGGTAATTGTTTAATGTTAAATGGAATTTTTTTGTCTGAAAATGTACACATAACAAATTGAGTTTTGTGGATAATGTGGGAGCCTTAAAACGCTTTGCTGATGGGCTTAATTTAAATTTAAATAACACAAAATCTTTTTTTATCTGATTTTTGTGTGTATTTGTGTGTATTTCTTTAATTACAAACAAATGTCCAACCCTGGGCAGCAGGAGTTCGTGGTTCTATAGTACCGCCAAGTAATATTTTGTTAAATATTTCACAACCCTAAATATGCAGCGTTAATAACAAAATATGTTGATTAACAGTAAAACCCTATATTGACGAAATTTTGTTCTGTTTGGTTTGTAGGTGTCTGTCTACATCTGGCTGAAAGAAGACTCCTTCATATAACACGAGTTAGCAAGAAATTGCCCGTTTGTTTTAATATTTACTTAGTACCTTGTTATAAGTCCAATGAACTGATGATGGTTATGTAGACCAGAGCCAGATTTCACTACAGGAAACCCACAGTGAGCAGTGTCAAGAAGCAGCTGAGCAATAGTGCTGACAGATTCTTTGCTGTGTAACACGTGTACTGGGCTTGCCATGGCATCACTGGTCTTGAATAGTTCTAAGTTGACACTGTAGTCAAACAGGCAACAATAAAGCAGAATGGTTCAAATTCAGTTTTGTTTCGTTTGTCAATAATACACGGTTCTCAGGGCAAGCACTATAATAGTCAGGTGGCTTAGTGAAATTATTGTTACCAGCCGGATACAAGCGCAATTTTGGGCACATGGCTTCCTTAGGACCTACTGACCGATATTAGGGTAGGACACCCCCCCCCCCCCCCACCCCCCTCCCCCGGCAACAATTTCATATAAGGGTGTGGGGCGGGGGCGTCGTCCCGGAGCCCCCAAATAATATATAAGGTAGAATAACATTTATTTGTTGTTGTACAAATGCTATTTTTGGTACATGGCTTCCTTAGGACCTACTGAACGATGTTAGGGTTGGAGCCCCTGGCAAACATTGCATATAACGGTGTGGGGGCGGGGGCGTCGTCCCTGAGCCCCCAAATAATATATAAGGTAAAATCAGTAGATTTGTTGTTATACAATGACAAGTGTTTGGTACAGGGCTTCATTAGGATTAACTGAACGCTATTAGGGTAGGTGCCCCTGGCAAATTGTTGTTATAAGTGTGTAGGGGCATCGTCTCGGAGCCCCCGGATGATATAGGTAAAGTTGTTGTTACAATCGTCATTTTTGGTATAGGGATTCCTTAGGACCTACAGAAATATATTAGAGTAGGAGCCCTGGGCAGGGGCCTTGTGTCGGAGCCCCAACATTATATACAAATCAATATCCTTATGCATCTTTAATATCCTTAATATCCTTCAACGTCGGTGCTAATATTTGGGGTAGGGGGGTCCTAGGGCATAGCCATTTTGTAGTAACAATTTGTCCCTCTCTTTTGTTTTAATCTGCTTGCCATAATTATCAGTTGAAGCGTATCAGTGGAAATACAGTTAACTTACAACATTTGTCCCTTGAGGACATTATTATGTTCTCTACACTTGACTGAACTCTTGCCACTGTCTATATTGTTTTGAGTCTCTGGACACTGGCAGCAACGATCATAGCAATACCTACTGGTATCTATACTCCTACTCAAGATAAGACATATTGGCAATTTAAGCTAAGTGAGCTGGAGCTATACTGTCATTAAGCACCAGTGGCTTCATATAACATACGCACCCGCAAAGATGACAGTCGCTTATAAGAACTTACGAATTTAGGCAAAAAACAAAATATTGACATATTGTGCATCCAGGAGCATAGACGAGTTTTAACTGACGAAACATCTGTAATTGACGTTGGCAATGGCTAGACCACCTATCTTGCCTCAGCTCGAACTGGAGGTCACGGAGGTGTATCATTTCTTTTGGCACCACCATGTTAACGCCGCCATACTTGGCTTTGGGAAATTACATGATCGAATCACCACAATAACTTTACAACTGCACAATATAAAACTGAACGTTCTGAATGCATATCATGTGGCAACCTGCAAGAAACCGTCGATTGCATCGACATTATGAACACATACGGTACCTCGCTTCCAGATCCACACGCGATATAACCGTGGTTGCAGGCGATATGAACGCCGACTTACCTGCTGACGGTACTACCATCAAACACCATCATGGCTATCGACAAACAACCTCACCACACACCGAAGAAGTAGCTAACTTTGTCGCATCTAACGAACTCATTGCTACCAATGGTGTTATAAGACAAAAACAATCTAAAATCGCCACATTCTATGGACCTCGTAATCGACAATACCCGCCTGGACTATGCATTCATCAGCCAAAGAAAGGCGCGGCTCATACAAAGGGTACAAACGGTGAGACTACAGTGTGTGCGGTCCGGACACGCAATGGTGATAACACGACTTGGTCTCCGAGTATGGCGACCGACGAAACAACTGGGCAATGAGACCACCAAACTGGCTGTCTCCCAAAGTGCCCGTCACACGACAAAGGTTCGTGGAAGAGGTCACACGACTACACGGCGGACGTAACGACTACCAGTCTGTTGCTGAAGCAATACACGCTGCAGCAGACACAACTCTGCCTAAGCGCAAACGCAACCCACCACAATCATGTTTATGGGACAACGACCCGGAATTACAACAGGCACGTTCGGCTTTGGCGGAAGCACGACGGCGACATCCGAACTCCGCACAACCTGAGTTGGAAGCTTTCATTGACAACACATACAAACGCCGTCGAGAAGAAATAATCAGTGAAGTGGCCGACGAAATCAATCAGCACCACGAGGCCGGAGGAGGCGAAGCTGTTTGGAAAGGCATCGGCCAGACCACCAGCCCTTATAGCAGCTGACTCTATCGAAGATCGACTTTCCAAAATCCACGACCACTTCCGTGCCTTGCTCAATCCCCCTCACCCACCAGTCACTCTGGAACCCATTACCATACAACAAATTGACCACGCACCTGCCATTAATATGGCCCAGTTACCTATAGAGAACTACTCAAAGCTTGCAAAAGCATACCATACGGCAAAGCAGCAGCAGCAGCAAAATGGGCACACAGTCTAGCTGGCCTACCGTCACCCACAGACAACCCACTAGTACAGCACTCCAAGGCTACAGGAGACTGACATCGTCTGCCCCAAATAGAAAAGAGCCGGTAACTCCAGAAATAATGGCAAAACTGTATAACGCACATGGGCAACCCGACGCAGGTTTAGATGATCTGCGCATATTATTTACATGCTTTGTCTGTTATGCCGGATTCCTCCGTTTCAACGATATCAGCAATATAAGTCGAACTGACTGCAACATTATGAGTGTCAGGCTTGTTATACACCTGAACAAGTCGAAAACTGATCAATTTCGCGAGGGCAACGATATAACTATCGGCAGAACATTTCAACAGACCTGCCCAGTTGTAATTACAGAACGATATTCCAAGCATTAGGCGATCCAGTCGACTCCCCTCTACTAGTCCTCCGTCGACTTACGCACTCCAAAAAAGGTCTTATACCTACAGTCCACGGACTGAGCTACACCAGAACAAGCGAAATCATACTACAAGCACTACGACCCTTTGTTCCGGACATTACTACTTTTGGTCTCCACAGCCTGAGATCTGGGGGCGCATACGATGCCTCCCATGCTCAAATCCCTTTATACTTAATATCCAAGCATGGCAGATGGAGGTCCGAAAAGGCAAAAAATGCATATATCAAGACCGATCCACAAACATCTTTGCTTCCTTCAACGGCACTAGGTATTTGAAATGGCCAATTTAAGCGGTGTAATTGTTATAATATTGAGTGTTCGGCTTTTGCAGCCGTGAAAAGAGGTGAAATGAATAAGAAATGAGATAAATAAATTATGCGAGGCAAGTAGCTCCGCCATTCCAATGTTCTCCAAACTTATGTATATTGTCAGTTTTTGTTTTTGCTTAGAAATTATGATTATCATGAGGAAGATATAGAAAATAAAATAATTTTCAAACGGAAGAATGAAGTAAGAAAGTTAAGATTGTCTAATGTATGATGTAAACATGGCTGAGCTTGGTATGAAAACATTACAATTGTCGGAGATTCATTCTATTAGTTCTAGGAATTTCATGTTTCCTTCCATATGCAACACAAAATAGTGTTAACAATCAATGGGGCCTGTATCAAGAAGTTGAATTACAGGGGAGGGGTCATGAGGGGTTAGTGCCTTCTATTGGGTGGACACAATGGGTCGTATGAATACAAACTAGCATTTGCTTTCACTACCAATTTTCAAGCTTTTACTACCATGTATGAATAAAATGAAGCAAAAGGTTTTACTGTAAAGTATTTGCTAAAGACCTAAAGTATTTACTTTATAATTTCCAGCATTTGCTAGAATATTAGTATTTTCTCCATTTGGTATGAATAAAAATGAGTAAATGCTTCAAGGTTGGTTCGGGGCTACCTTGAAAAAAGAGAAGCAAATATGAAAAATAGGAGCTTTCGTATATTTGGTTAGGTAGGAAAAGGTATAAACATGGAAGATGGAGTGTCTAGAATTAAAATACAAGCAGTTGAACTGAATTTGGGAAAGGAAATGAGACGTAGATGGCCGATAATTATTTGCAATATTCCTGAGACAGAAAAGGGCATCATGACTGCGAAGCAGCAACTTGAGGTTTTGATTTCATTCAAACACCCCCGTCAGCGTTGTCGCACTGTTGCGTGTGCGTGTATATGTACACACAATAGAGACTGTATTGTTATAAACAATTCGGCTGTGCAATCAATTGCAAGTAAAAAGCATTTGAAAAATATCGTTATTTACCGTTTATTTTGAAAAATTCTTTGAATAAAATGACATAAACCTTTTGGAAAATGCATCACGTTTTGCAGCATGTATTATATATTTTTCGGCTTTTGGTGAATGCATGGCTGAATCCGCGGCCAGAAATCCGGCCGATTACGCAGCTACCTTGAGCCAGGTTCGGCCGTAGATGGCGCTTCGTCGTATATATTTGCAAACTCGTCCTATATATTTGCAAACTCAAATTATATATTGTCACTTTTTCTTCCTTATATATGGAATTTGCTTCGTTCTATAAATATTGCAACCCGCCGTCGTTGGTGGCGCTTCGTTTTATATAAAATTGAAACTCTTCGCTCTGTATATATATGTGTTCGGTCTTATAATATTTTTTTCGACCTATATATTTGTTTTATCTTATATATATATGTTTTCGTCCTATAATATATATTTTTGTTTGGTCTTATAATATTTTTTTCGACCCATATATATATTTGTTTGGTCTTATTATATATTTAGTTTCGACCCATATATTTTTGTTTGGTCTTATAATTTTTTTTGACCTATATATATTTGTTTGGTCTTATATATAATTGTTTCGTCCTATATATATTTGGTTGGTCTTATATTATTTGTTTGATCCGCTATATATTTGTTACAATAATAAAGTCATAAAGGGCTCCTCATACCGGGACGACGCCCCCATCCCCACACCCTTATATTAATTTTGTTGCAGGGGGCTCCTACCCTAATATTGTTCAGTAGGTCCTAAGGAAGTCCTGTACCAAAAATGGCGCTTCTATCCGGCAGGTAACGATGATCGATACATTTGACGCTAATCCACCCGACTATAAAAACAAGAGTCCGAAATAAAAAGACAGTGACCAACACTCTTGGATATTTGAACGATCTCCTTTATACCAGGGTGAGAGAGCATTCTCGACACCATGGGAACGAGATTGACATGGATTAGCACTGTGTTCAGCTCCTCAGATGATGATGAACATTATGATGAATCGGGAAATTATAAGTTTAACGTTTAGAGCAACTGCCGTGCTCAATTCAATTAAGTTCATCATGGCAGTAGCTGTGTGGGAGAGAGCTCATTTCAATCCTCCTTGGTTCACCACTGTGAACAGACAAACAGAATCCGAACAAATATTACGCTGTAATACTCCATAAGCCTCATCTCACCACCAATTATTATAGGACATGGCCTCACAATCTCTTTCTCTATACCTAAGTTAACTTGATTTAAAGACCTCAGGTATAAACATACAATTGCAGCTTCAAACTTACCTCTTTCCCTCGTGTACAATGACTGGCTCTGCATCTAAAAAAGGAATACACTTGACTTCAAGCAGGGCATGGTAGAGTGGGTGAGTAACAAAATCACCTACCCATTTGGCCATCATTATAGCCACCATTATTGGAAGTAAGAACTGGATATCATTTGTAATCTCCATCTGCGAAAAAGAGAACGTGAAAATAAATAACAATTAAAAAAATGTTTTTGAGGATTTCAACATGCGTGTCTTTAAACCCATTATGCCATTTACCTTATATACATTATGAATCATGCTATTTATAGTACAAGTTCTTAAAAGCTTCTGAACAAAACATTTTTGCTCAACCGCCACTACATAAGGTTCGACTTTACTGAATGGAAGAACATACCTCACTTAGCGTTAATTAGTATTTTCCCATAAGAACGTGCAGTATATTATTCTGTACTAGACGAATGTATTTAAAGATGAGACTAGACAGTAATATCCATATTGTTAGCAGTTGATATGTACTAATTTGTATTAATAAATACCTAGAAGAGTTGATGGCTTCTGATTAGTCAAGACTCGATCACATGGAGGGCATTATTTTGTAGTAATTGCCCGGCTTTCAAGAAGCAGCGAATGAATGTCCCCTGAACCAGCATTAATTAGGTAATAAATCAGTGCAAGGACCCGCTTATTACTGCGTGATAATGACCAGGTTGGGAGATGACCGCTGGCAATGGATCGAGCCGAAGGCGAGGTCCATTACCAGCGGTCATGGCCGAATGCAACAGCTCTACGGTAACTTGTAACAATGACGCGTCAACTCTTGATACTGTGCGCTATAAATGTACGCGTAGAACGTTTATATCTACACGCGCGGCATTTGTTCAAAATACAGGTGTCGTCTGTTAACGCTAGCGTGTTGCTTATGTACGGTGGGCATCAGTAGTCATTTAGTCTGGTCCCCCTTGACCCCTTCTGGTCACTCACAGGCCCAAGGGGAGATAGACCACTGACCTCTACACATGGACGGATCATTGACCATTCACGCTTGAAGTCGGCAAGAACAAGTGCAACATGGCGGACCCACGTCGTCACTATGTGAGCCAATGAAATGTTCAGGTGTAGAGGTCAGTGGGTAAGGTACTTGTACGTATGACGTAATGTTTATAACAACAAAATGTACAGAGTAAATCCGCTGACCTCTACACCTGGACATTTCATTGGCTCACAGAAGTGACGTCTTGGGTCTGCCATGTTGCATTTCTCGTTCGCGCGGCAGAATGTGGGCAATGATCCGTCCAGGTGTAGAGGTAAGTGGGATAGACGTGCTCTAGTGACCGAATCATGCAAGTCCATTATGTGTTTTATAACAAACCTCGGTCCAAAAGATCCAGACGCCGCCATTTGTTCATATTAAGATGAGCCTGGCAAACCTCGAGGGCGCTGTAACCAGTCAACAATTGTAAGTCTACTGCCCGCTTCGGGAACTATTTCCCGCAAATTCACAGTGGCGCAAATCCCATGCACTAGCCTATATTAGTTAACCCCACGTGACCGTGTTTCAGCCAACCAGAATACAGAACTAGCAAGAGGCGTGTTATAACACGCAGTAATGACCGGGTCCTCGCACTGATAAATTATTCCCTAATTTACACAATTCATGTAGGATTTGAAATGTCACAGACAGTTATGTTTAACATGCAGAATGACAGAGATACATCAACAAAAAATAAAAGGCAGAAATAATGCATGCGTGTTGGAATATCTTAAGACTACTGTGATTTTCCCTATTTTAGAGGGGGAGAGGGGGGGGGGGGGGGGGGGGGGGGGCTGAAGTAACACACCCCTTAATTTTCCAATTATTTCATATTTATCAAATATTGACTAAGTGAGACTTGAAATTAGGTATTTCAATTATTTTGACCATGTTTGGACATAGCAGTTGCTGTGCATGTAGGTACTGAATGACCTTGACAACAAATCCTATACAAAACACATGTAAAATATGATTTGCCCTAATAATGAAACATTGAGACCACATACTACCTAGAAGGGGTATTACAATAGGTACATTATACCAATTTAAGCAGTCAAACCTAAGACCGTAAGTTTTGGGGGTCTGTGCTCCACTATTATAACATTTTTATGGTTTATGGTTTATTTAAAAACATACAGCAGTTAAAAACTGAAATGCATGTCATTTACATTAGAAACATATAACAAATAGAAAACACAAATTAATACAAACAAAATATATACATATAACCTTAAAAAACCTTCACTGTTGTAGGTACGAAGATAGGGTACAGGTTTTACGTAAAATACATTATTTAATTTTGTATATTAATGGTTAAGTGTAGTTAGGGTCCAAGGGAACAACAACAAGACAAACATTGTATTGTTATTTTTCAAAAAAAATGTGCAAGACATGGTATATGTATTATGCATTTATGTATTATTAATTATTATGCATCAATCATTTAGAAGAGTTGTCGAAATAGGGCAGGGGACTGCATTTAAATCGTTTAGTTTTGCACTTGTCCCAAATGCATTGTTATTTCTCAAGGTCATGGGTGAGCTATACCCATAGGCAGGATACCAGGTTGAGAATCTACCAGAGTGGCTAGACTTATGCATGGGCACAGTTCTCTGCAATGTTCAAGAGTGTCAAGCTGCAGGGTAGCCAAGGCTTCACCATAGGATGTATACTTGTTAGAGATAATTTAGCGGCATAATCTTTTCTGAATTTTCTCAGCTCGAGATGCATGCCCCTGGGTAAGGCCTTCATTCCAGAGTGGAGCTGCATACTCAACAACTGGTCGAATATACCATTTGTATACAGTTAACAATTCTTCGGCATTAAGACCTGCTTCTTTTTTAATTTTCAGCGCATAAACAATTTTCTGCGGGATTTGGTAATTACTGTGTGTTTACATCCCATTTCAAATCTTGTTGGATAATAACTCCGAGCAGCTTAGCCTTCTTTACTACAGCCAGTTTTTGACATAAATACTTTAAATATAACGTAGGTTTCTTTTCTTTTTCGATAATAAACCTGCATAGCTTGACATTTTGTTGGGTTCAATTTAAGTTTGTTATTTTTAGTCTAGCAATGCATGGAGTCCAGACTATTCTGGATCTGGCCTGCATTTTCATACGGCCTAGTTTCACTTGGCATCAAACCATCTACATATTTCTAAACACACATTCCAATATCTCTGTTCTGATCTTCATTTGCACTGTTTATAGCTGCAAGAAAAATGATAGGAGCCATTTTTGTTCCTTGGGGGACACTCCCTGAGAGGTATGCCCAGTCAGAATATTCCGATTGAAATTTCACTCTCTGTTTCCGTTTAGAAAGGCAGTCCACCATCCACTGTATGATAGCTGGAGAAACACCCATTTTCAGCAAGTTGTTAATAGCAATTGTATGGTCTACGACATCAAATGCTTTTGAGAAGTCTGTCAAGACCAGAGTACTAAGTTGTTAGGTTTTCCCGCACCTAAGACAAGATGGTGATATACGTCAATCAGGCAGTTAGTTATGGACATACCCTTCTGATTTCCATATTGGCGATCATCAATATGGGGCTCGATGGAGTCAACAATAAACTTTAAAATTCTCCCTTCAGCCACTTTGGCTATACACGAGGTTAGAGGTATACTGGTCTAAGTTTATCGATTGAAGAAGGTGTCTGTTTCGGGATGGGAACGACATTGACCTTTTTCATTGGGTAGGGACTATACATTGAGTCAAAGAAGTATATTGATAATCTCTGTAGTTGGTTTGCTCAACTCATAAGCAAATTCTCTAAGTAATTTAGTAGGCACATTGTCGGGGTCACCAGCTATATAAGCAGGCAGCTTCTTCAAATCATTTTAGATTTCCAATGGTTAGAAATGAAGAGGCAGTTCGCAACTAGAAGGATAAGCCTGTGGAAAACTAGCAAGATGCATATTAATGGCATTTGCAACACCAACATAGTCACAAGGATCAATATCTGGTACATGTAAGGGTATGTCGCTGTTCTGCATGTTGGCCAAATTCCAAATCTCCCTGTGCCATCTCCTCGGATCTAATTGTAGCTTTCTCACCCTATTCGCATTGTAAGTGATATTCGCATTCTTTTTCTCACTAGTGATTTGATTTCTAAGTTTCTTTCTGAACTGTCTTCCAAGGCTTGTCACCAGCGTGGAGATGAACCACTTTGGTTGGAAAAAAATGAATAATTCCCTTCTTGAGTGTTTGATAGAAGGCGTCTGCCTTGGTTTTGGTTTCAGTCATATCATATACATGTAAAGGGAGGTCCAAGTTTGACTCTAAACCCATCTTGAAATACTTCATAAACACAGTATCTGCCAGCATGGCAGTAGAATGTTGCCCATTATCATTGGCGTGTCCAGGGGGGGGGCTTTGGGGGCTGAAGCCCCCCGCACGCGCGGATCCCAAAAAAAAAATGAAAGAGAAAAAAGAAGGAAAGGAGGAAAAAAAAAACGAAAGAAAAAACGAAAAAAAAAAAATTGATTTGATTCAGCCCCCCGCAGGAAAAAATCCTGCACACGCCTCTGATTATGCAAAATCACTTATACTAAAGTGCATAAGGTATACATATGCTAAATAATAATAAAAAACACAAATTTAAGCCACAGATCAGTACAAAAAAGCATAAATGGAAACAAATATGTATCTTCTGTGTTAGGTTCTCCCCCGCCCGTCTTAGTTAATAAGATAAGTAGTTTGCGGTAACGCCACGGTTTATACTCTTTATAATATAATAATAATAATAAAAACTTGTATAGGGCTGGTATCTAGAAAATATATTCACTGCGCTGGGGTCTGAGAAAACTACTGATATATATACATGAGTGAAAAGGTGGGTTTTGAGATGGGTTTTGAAATATTCAACATCTGGTTGTGACCTCATGACTATTGGTAAACTATTCCATAGACGAGGGGCTGCAACAGAAAACTTCTGTCCCCATAAACCTTCAACCTAGAAGATGGAACCACAAGCAAGTGTGCGTCACTGGAGCGGAGTTGGCACACAGGCTTGTATGTTGATATCAGTTGTTGCATGTATTGGGGTGCTGATCCGTTTATGGACTGGTAGGTGATAAGAAGAAGTTTGAATATTATGCGTTGCTCAATGGGAAGCCAGTGTAGTGCCTTGGGGACCGGTGTGATGTACTCGAACTTCTTTGTGCGAGACAGGATACGGGCTGCAATGTTCTGGATTCTTTGAAGGTGATTGATGGCAAGTCGTTATACTGTCGTGGTTTTTGTCCGCCAGCCAGCGCCGCCAAATATCGCCATGCATAGAAAATCCGCATGCCGCCATTCACACAACGTTCGTTAGCTAGCGCGACATCCGTTCATGCGACAGTCGGGTAGCGCACGGTGTCCCAGTTCTAACGACTTGACTCAAACATACGTGACCGAATATTTATATATGCAGCTATTGTTTGCATATATGCAACACGTTTCCATAGAGAGGATCAATGGTAGGCATCTGACTTCTTAGGAATGATTCATTATAAGTATAGGAGTATTTGCAATACGATCAAGTTAAGCTTTGGTTTGATCTGGCAGTTTTGTTTCTAATGTATTTTTTTACAAATTATAACATTGTGGACAATTTTAGTAGTTTTGTGACTGTCCTTTGAATACAAGAGATCAATACTTAGTTATCGAAATTAAAACATTGCTGTGAACGTAAACTCATTTTGCTCATTGTGATTTATCGCATTTTTATAGGTACCCCGGACAATGACCACCACAAAAAAAAAGGGGGGGGGGGTGTTCTCTCCGTCCTATGTCTTGTTGCACATGATAAACGAGGCTTGCCTAAAGACGTCCACTCTCCATTTCACTTTACAACGTCATGAATATTCAAGAGTCTGCTACCATGTTTGCGCACCGCCTGGTTATTAATGCTAAATCTAATATCGCTGCAAGTTAGAAAGAACCTAAGAACCTAAGGGAAAATATTTTTTTCTTTTGCACCTAGATGCAGTCTTGAGATCCTTGAAAAGTAAGCTCAATCTTCGGGAAAAGCGTCTCAGATAAAAAGCACTGGAGACACCAATATACATAAGATTGTTTACTTTGTATCGATGTCTGACTTACCATTATAACTGTAAGAGACATTGTCAATCTAGACACACCTCCAAAAAAGGATGCAGCTCCAATTAAAGCAAATGCCCCAGGGTCCATCCAAGCCCAGTATTCATCCGTTGCAATGGACATCACCCCAAACATCGATACTAGCAGCATACCAACTATCCGTCCATACAGTGCTCCAATGAATCTGTAAAGACATGAAAATATCTGATTACATCACACAACTCGGTCTTAATTGGCATATCCGCAACCTTAGTCGAATTCGAAGGGTTATTGACCTGAACGCATGCAAAAATGCAGTTCGCGCACTGATCCCGGTTTTTTGAGCAAAATCGTGAACACCCCGGAGAGAATTGTGTGGTTACGTTGGTACGAAGGGTTCTTACGACTTTTTACGGCTGCGTAACGGGGACGTGACGGTAGCGTCACGGTTCACCTCCAGATTCTCTACGGCCCCCTTGCGATTGCGTACCGGTTGCGTGCGGGTTCCTTCCAAAACCCAACGGAGGAAATACGGTGGTGTTGAGAATATCCCCGATTCACAGCGGTTTATTATGGTTTAGTACGGACTGCTACGTTGCGGATATACACGGCGAAGATAATGTGCCTTTACGTTTGCTTGCGGTTGACTCGTCAAAAGCAGCAATCGGAATGTCGTTTCCGGAATCGCGGGGTTTGTATAGGTCCGCCGCAGGCACCGCAACGCCACCATAACGGCGCCAAAGGGAATGTAACGAATCACAAGGATCGTTGTTGCACCACAACGCCGCCGTAAGAGATTGCAAGGAAACGTAGGGAACCGCAGTGTATTCGCAAGGAACCGCAGTGTATCCGCAAGGAACCGTTGAGCTTCCGTAAGGAAATCACTGTACATTCTTGTTAATACCTAACACATCGCAACGATTCCGTAAGGAATTGTAAGAAAACGTAAGGTACCCTGTGCTTCCTTCAGGAATCGTGACGCAGCCGTAGTGTACCGAGAGAAGGAGAATTGTTACGAATCTTTGCGGATGGTTAAGATTACCTTACGGGGTTTTACGGTGGTGTTACAGCAGTTGCGGAAGCGTAGTGTAGGCGTTGAGGAGGCGTTGCAGTCTAGATTTCCGTAGCACTGCCGTAATTTTCTTACGAGAGTTGTGGGTCTGAACCAAAACTCTCGTAAGAAATTACTACCCTTCCCGGACGCGAATTTTGTTCTTGAACCTTTCGGGCAAATTCTTTAAATATTCAGTAGTTGCATTGATCACTGTACAATACTTAGGTTCTAGGTCTTTTTTTCCCCTTAAATTAAAAATACTCCAAAGATATCAATTGACTAGAAAAAACGAGGTGACCTACAGCAGGATTCGAACAAGGGATCTTTGATCCATAGCCCATCCCACCCACTACCCACTACACTACGTATAGCAGCTCGACAACAGCTGTTCTTTAAAGTGATTTAATGTAACTAGTTAACTAAATAACAACAATGCTGTGACGTCATGTTTTATTCCGATGAAGAAACAAAACTTCTCATCCAAACTACTGAATAATTCATGAATCTGCCCATACGAATGATACAGGAAGCGTTTAGGATGTCCCAGATGCTACAAGGAATGCTCCCGGTTGTGCAAGATTTGTTTTCACCGCAACGCCGCCGTAAACGTCGTAACGACCCCGTAAGGCCGGTGTGAGGGCCACTTAATACAAGAGTAAGAGCATAGACAAGAGTAAGTTGTTGTATAGTCGTGTGTTCAATAACCGTCCACACACAAAGCTAGCTATTATTTCCATTGAAAACAAACAATCATGACGCGCGCGGAGGAGAACCAATCAATTGCTTTACATGTGAGCTATTCAGTTTTTTCACGGGGCACGCAAACGATTTGCGAAGGATGCGAATGCCAAAAACATGGCCGAGTCCAACATTCGTATTTTAGGTTCCAAACGTTCGCCAAACATGCGCGGGAGTTCAGAAGCG
Source organism: Crossaster papposus (assembly GCA_037893245.1). Lineage (NCBI taxonomy): Eukaryota > Metazoa > Echinodermata > Asteroidea > Velatida > Solasteridae > Crossaster > Crossaster papposus. The sequence goes on along the minus strand of JBAIAA010000506.1, from coordinate 35,147 downwards.
TCGTCAAATGTTCGCGGGAGTCGTTTTTAGTTCGGCGGGAATTTCAAAAAAGTTTTAAATTTCTTGCGAACGTTTCCATCACTCTGGGTCCTGATTTGCTCGTGATTTGCTTGTGATTTGCCCTTAAAAATGTCCTAAAAGCTTCGTCATATGCGCCCGACCTACTCACGACGTGCGTGATATACGCAAAATCTTCGTGAAACCCCAACAAGATTCCAACAGTTTGGAGAAGGTCTCGCGCATGTCTCGCGAAAGCAGCGTAGTTCGTCCGATTATTTCTCAAGCTATTCACAATTTTTTTGCGTACCTCTTGAGAACAGGTGACTTCGCCAAAGAAGCATCGGATCGCCGGTCGCAAGATAACCGCGCGACATATGTAAGAATGTCGCATGAATGTCGCATGAATGTCGCACGACGTTTATTATTCGAGAAATATGCGCACAAAGTTCGCATGTGTCGCATGTGCCGCGAAATGTCCGCACGCATGTTGCCCGAGATTCGTGCAACATTCATTTTTGAAAAATATGCGCAAAAAGTTTGCATGTTTCGAATGTGTCGCGAAATGTTCAGAAATGAATGCGACACATTCGGAAAAAAACTTATCCGAATGTTAGACTTTGCAAGTTTTTCGGCATTCGCATCCTTCTCGAATTGTTCACGTGCTCCGTGAAAACCCAACCTTAGGGATTTGTGCAACATTAGTGTTGTTCGCATTTTAGTCGCATGCGAAACGGGCACGCGAACGATATTATTGATGTTCCTGGTATAAAAGGTCTTCTCCACATGCGCCGGGTATGGCATTATGTTGGGCGATCGGTTGATCGTCATGTGCTACCGGTCGATCCCGGTGGTGGATTAGGATGGATATGTTTTACTTGCCTTTAAAAAACCTCCCGAGCCGTGAATTAGAAAGAAAAGGTTTTCGACTGGTGGTTGCAGAACAATTGGCGCATAGGGTCACGATCGATTGATCGATCGCGGTGCACATCGAACGAACAGTTATACAAATTACAATGAATATTCTTGTATTAATCTGTCAAGTTTTCGATACAAATTGTGGAATTCCCACTTCAAGTTTTCAAAAGTAGGTGTTTAAGTGCAAAGGTGGGTTATCTGATGTGCTTGAAAAATAATTCAAATATTGTAGGATATATCGCACAAAGACGATGAAGAATATGTTTGTCTGGTCAGAGGATTATATCAAGCCGCCTTGCCCCAGATTGTTGTTATTTACCTCATGTGTTTTCTTCAACTGGTAACTTTGTTCAACCTGCGAACAATACACACTTTAAAGCTCCACCTAGCTAGCGGATGTCGCGTGAAACGTGAGATCCCGCTAGTTACAATAAATTGTATTATAGATAGCATACTTACAGCATTGGTACAACGAGACCTGATGAGATGTTTGAACCACATGTCCAACACGCCATAGTAAAATACAAAATCAGAACTGTCACAAGAGGCACAAAACTGAACTCCCAGTGAGTTTGTCTTGAGAAGAGATGTTGAATGGCGTCTTCACCAGTCAAAAAAAGCAAAGTAGCAACTGTAAATAAAATAAATTTATTACAACATTAATGTCTACATGAAAGGTTTGAATCTACACATAAACAGGTCAAAAGAAATAAGTCCTCTCTGGGAAATGTGCATTTTTCTGGAAGACAGTTAGGCTCCTTAACCTGTTACACAAATGTAAAATGTAGTCTGAAAAGTTACACATTTATTGGGCAAAAGAGTTTCAACCAACAGTTAACCTTCGCCTTGAAATGCTGCCATTTATTAAATGTGATGACCAATACAAAATGACACCTTCTTGCATAAGGATCGTACAAATAGAGAAAATCATGTTTTTTACATAATTTGTTAATATTCTTTCCTCACTTTTCTCTTCCTTAATTTTCCTAAAGTGTACAAATGTAAACATGCATTTAATGTTTTTGTTTTTGTTTTTAATTTCATTACTGAAACGAAAGGACAAAAAAAAACATTTTCACAAAACCTTTATGCTTTAAAAAAACTGTTTTGCTTGGGTGACTCTAATTTACTGTACTTCGTAAATTTAGAAAATTAAGAACAAAAACAAAAACATTGAATGCATGTTTACATTTGTACACTTTAGGAACATTATTTGAAGGGAGGAAAGAATATTAACAAATTCTGTAAAAACATGATTTTCTTCATTTGCTCAATCCCTATGCAAGAAGGTGTCATTTTGTATTGGTCATCACATTTAATAAATGGCAGCATTTCAAGGCGAAGGTTAACTTTTGGGTGAAACTTTATTGCACAATAAATGTGTAACATTTCAGACTACATTTCACATTTTTGTAACAGGTTAAGGAACCTAACTGTCTTCCAGAAAAATGCGAATTTCCCAGGGGGGGATTATTTCTTTTGACCTGTTTACATGTGGAGTTAGGTTGGCGTAGCGGTTCTTTTCTTGCCATCCACCGCTGGGACACGGGTTCAAATCCCGCCTGGGCCAATTTGAGGATTGGATTATCAGTTTCTTCCTGATTCCGCGGGTTTTCCACCAGATTATCATTTTGTTTTGTTTTCTTTCACCACTAAAACTGTAATTCCTTTTACATCTTCTACCAAGGGACCCCACTGGAAATAAGTCAAAGACTTTCGTGGGTTATCCCAACCCAAATTGCCGAATAAATAAGAAAAGTACATCATCTTGTGTGAAATTTGTTTTCAATTTTATTTTAGATAAACATAAACAATATTAAAGAGCATAAGATGAATTTTGTGCACTTTTCTACTCCTATTTTGAAGGGAATATATAACATTTTCAAACATCAAATAACAAAATGACCACATTATCACGAAATACTTTTGGGGACTGTTGAGAATGACAGTCTAAAGCATCATGTAAACTCATGGTTCTTGGTATGCTGGCATTTTAATGAAAAGTTGTATGTTTGTATCAATTTCCAACGCTGATCGGATTTTTTAAAATACTGCTCCTAATTTTCCATATTTAATTATTCCACATTTTCTTTGCAATTGATGACACACATGTGAAGAGTACAAGCCAGCTAGACTGATTCTCTGATCTTACAATTCCCAACGTCTATTTCATCCGAGGTGAGGTCTCGAAACCAGACAACAAGAACATGGTTGGTTTTCTCGATTTATTTTAGGATCTACCGGGTACAAACCCAAAACGTGAAACAATATTTGCTATAACATACTAACCCCACAAAATCCATCCATTTCTGAATATCACAGCGAAAAGCAAATGATTTACACTCCCTTTAATATATTTTAGGTTCATTTCAACCGGAAACAGCAATTGTTTTCATTAAGATGCTTATGGTTGCTTTGGCTACACTGCCAAAACAGCTATTGTTTTCGTAAAAAGCGTCATATTCTTCTGTTTCAGTAATTTTGCCTAGTTGATTTGCACATAGTTGTTCTGACTTTACATTTTGGCACTTTAGTAACTCCGTTGGACTTGGGACTTTGCACATAATAGAACACCACTGGGAGAAAGTTTAAAAATAAATTTGTCAATATGCAAATCTTGCCTATTCGATCTATACACAATAACAGCAGATGGTAAAGCCATTATAAGTACCGGTACTTCACTATCCCATATTTGACGATTATAGCGTCTGACAGCTTGGCTGTGGGTAAGTTGTAAAAGTTAATTCCCAATAGAAAAATACATGTATGCTGTGAGATTTTACACGGTTATGTGGGACACAAAATTTAGTTTTGCCGAGAAAGTTGCAATTGGTGGAATATACCCCACACAACGTCTAATGGAAAGGGCGTCTCTGGGCCGGTTGATGGAGCTAAATGATTGTGAAGTAGTATAGCAACATCATCACATGTCACATAGCCATTTCAAAACAAACAAAGCAGTTTGTGTTTGTACACAAACACTTAGGGGAGAGCGGGGCTAGTCCGCCTTAAGGGCGTGTCTGCCCACCACGTGATTTTCCACCACTACAGCCGTGGAGGAAGTTTTGATGATGTAATTAGATTACGCAGGACATGAACAAACTCCTATAATAGCTGCACGAGCAGGCTCAACAAGCTGATAAAGTTATCATCAAAACACTGTTTACATATCATGTAGGCCTAAGTAAACATTTCTTGCACCAATAATAATATAAACCCCAAGAAATAAACAAGTATTGTTTCTATAGTGGTTGTCATTTAGAAGATAATCGACTTGCCAAAATAACTATGCAGTTATGAACTCGGTTTACTGTGTTAATGACTTATACGACGTGATAAAACACAAGATGAGCCCTTGGGGCACGTTCGCCCGGTATAGAGTGGGGCAGGTTCTCCCAGTGGCGGACTCGCCCCATGGTGATGGGCGGACTCGCCCCATCAAATTTATATGCCTATTATTTATTTAAGCAAGCTAAATATATATATTTAAAGGTGAAATAAACACATATAGAGACATATCCTTCTATATAATAATGTCACGTTGCAAAACTAACACTAAACACCAATGCTAAGATGTTATAACACCAGAACACTTTGATAAATCAAGTTTTTAAAATGTCATGGGCTACAGGTGAATAGCATTATGGGTTACCATGACAAGTTGTTCCACGTGGTACCTTCCACTCACTAAATCAACTGTTGATTACAAATTACAAGTTGGGGCTCAACAATATTTAGTTTGCTAGTATTTTCAGTTTACATTCAGCAGTTTAAATATGAGAAAAGATTACCCTCAAATATTTTTGATAAATCACAAGTTGTGATTTATAACTATTTAGTGTATAGCTTTTTAATATTCAACAGTTTAATTAGCGATGGTAGACTTTTTTTTAAGCCAGCAGCCAGTGCCCTTTTTCCCACCTAGCCATGAAGCAGGTTGAGATAAGACATCTGGTTTTTGTTTGGATAAATTTGACCCAGGCAATCCAAGGTTATGACTGTTTAAGCTGAGCCTGGTGTGGGGTAAAACCACAGGGAATTGTTGCCTATAGCAACCAATAAAACTTTTCTCAATTTTAAAGGGTCTTTTGTTTATACATAGAGCAAGGCCAGAGCATTCAACCTTTAACACAGTGCTGTTTTGTCTGTTTTCTTTCAGTTAAAGGAGTTTCATCGTGTACAAGCCAAGATTTGCCAAGATAAAAACAGTGGAAAATGGTCATAAATCACTTCTCAAGGCCATGGATAGCTCTAATGACACATTATAGAATTACGTAACTTTGGGCCTTTTCAGAAAATTGTATCTACAAAAATATCTGGCCGATTTTTCTCAATAAAATGAATGTAGAAAAAGAACAGAAATTGAATATTACCTTAAAAAACAACGAAAGTGACCGATATTCCCATAATTATAATCCAACAACGATCCATGCAAACACAGTGAATCCAAACAACAACGCGTGTACATACATTATGTACAGTGTACATGTACACCATTGGTCCATAGTCGAGTATACGGAACAGACGCGGCGTGCCCACGCGCACACGTGCATTGTGTGAACATTGCGCAACGTGGCGAGTCTGGCACCGGCTCCGTTGCCGGTGTGCGCATTTAGAGGCCGATCACAGACTGGCTGAAACACAATTTAGTAAACTCTCTTTATCTCACAGTGCCCCTCAATCTCAAGGTACGACCTATACACGAACGGATAGAGCATGACATAGACTTTCCAATGATATATGGGGGAGGGCGTACTACCTAGGAATCTGAAGTTGTTCGCTTTTTAAGGTTTTCTTTTGTTTTAAGACCTAATTAATATTCATATCGCGTTTAGTACGCATATGCTAGTTACAGAATCATGTTTTTGCTTTAATTTAAGACTAAAACTGTTAAAATTGATTGGGAAACGGCGATGCCCTCCCGATCTACAAAATGGAGCCTCTCATTGGCCCACTTTTGGAGCCGCGCGGAGCGGGAAATTTAAAAGTCGATTTTTGCTTTTTGGGCCATTTTCGGACGATGTTTTTGCCTCAATTTTATATCATATTTTAATCAAAACTGCGGGAAAGTGTAAAAAAGTGAAAGTTTTGTATGTGCCTTTTTGTGTGGAATTACTTGTAACTGTGTTTCCAGAGAGAAATAATTTATTTTTGACACAAAATATGACATTTGACGTCGTTTTTACCCCCTTTTCGATCCGAGGGCACCCTTCGTTTTGTCCATGCTAGTTTAATGAGACAGAACTGTTGCTCAGAAATCACAAGTTGTGGTTCATAACCATTTGGTTTGCTTATACTCATATATTTTAAGATACTAAACGAGACTGAACTTAAAAAACACAAGCTATTATTTACATCTAGGTCAAATAGTCACAAATAAATATTTCTAAGTACAGTTATATGCAATATAATATGATTGTTTGTGCATTGTTTCGACTTATTTTTTAATATGGCGAACTTGCCCCACCATGTGGGGCGAACCTGCGTAGGTTCGCCCACTTGTATTTATGCGTTACTCCTGCTGTTACTGTAAGACCCGTCATTCCAACAATTGTGGTGGTATTTAGCCAAGTAATAGTACTTTCACATGTAAAAAGTATGGCTTTCTAGCCTGCAAATCTACATCTCTAGGCTAGTGAGAAAGAAAATGGGGCGGACTAGCCCCGCTCTCCCCTATATTAGCTTTTCAGCAAGTGGGCAATCACCAGAGTTGTAGTCAAGTACTTTCTGAGTACCAGCTTAACTACCAGATATTAAAACGGTTTAGTATAGATAAAGCTGCATAATACAGACACTGGACATTAAATACTTTGCTAAACTAATTGAAGACTTTGGACAATCAGAATCTTGAATGAACTTTTAAGTTTTAAGACAAAAGCATTCAGTACTAAGTACTCGACCGAGTACTTTACCAGTCTTATCAACACTGGCAACACATGTTTGCCAAAATTTACCATTGCCTGGTATGTGAGTTTCAAAGGTTTTTATATATAATCTGGTGTGCGTTTATATTAATGTTGTCTTCTTATAACTGGTTGTTGTAATGTGATTTATTCCGATTGATCGTTTTCCTAGTATGTGTTTTTCGGCTCGATTAATTCTTTATTTTACGGTGATCTTTAGAATGCTTACAATTTTTCAAGTGTTCTATTTTGAGAACATGCATTTCCGATTAGTTGATTACAGTATCCTTGTTTGTTTGTTTTTGCATTATCGCTTATAGTTATATGATTCTTTTCATTTAGTTTGACAGTTCGTTCATATTATCATAGTTATTTGTTGAATACTTGTGATTTTCTTTTCTGATTTTAAATATTCTTCACTGGTTTTGTTTTTGTAGTTGAAGGGTGTTTATTTTAGTCACCGGTAACTTGTTTGTAAAGTACAGCCTAACCAGAAACTGAAATCGTTGAAAGTAAGTTCACATCATTGTCCACTTCAAAATTAAGGGTCACGTGATTTTACGCACACAAGATGAAATAAAGATCCTTCATTATATCAATTCCAACAAACTTTAAGTAACGGGCTTTCACGGCTGATTTGTTAAAGATTGAATCTTTTAATCTTTAATTGCTTGTAATTTGATACATAATGATGTCATCATGACATCTGAGTAATATGCACGAGTTCTGAGTATGTGCAAAGTTCCATTGAAAGTCATGTATGTTTTAATGACCAAAGTGACCCCGAAAATGAAACATGTACAAAGTTTAATGGATTTGTGGAAAAAGAAAAAGAACAAATAACACAATAAAAACAAAGGCTTTTTCGCTAAAGGCGAAAATGCCAACAACAACGAAAACGAGGAAAAAAGGAAACACGATTCATCGAGGATTCTTATTCAGATTGTACAGACATGCAAGGATATATACAGAAATACAAAACATTGATTCTTGTGTATGTCTAATTACCAACTCGACCTCGGTCTGGAATTTATCGGGGTTGGAGTCGATGCGGTTGCTTGTCGGTACAACCCGCTGGGCTGGTTAGACGTGTGGTCGTCCATGTGTGGTTCTGTCTCAGAGCTCTCGACGGGCAAATAATCAGACATAGTTCCCTGATGTCATCGGATGCTGTTGCTGGATATACGGGATTTCAGTGAAAGGGGGTACTTAGCTTTTTTTAACGAATTTTCTCGACCGAGTTTCAGAGTCGACGTATACGACGTGGTCGGCATATTGGCAGTGCGGCATCAAAAGTTTCCGCGGCAAATTTCAGTTGCTTGCAGCGGGGAATAACAAACGACGGTTGGTTCTTACCCTGTGGCAGAGTTGTAGTCGATTTGAATAGCTTGTGATTTGAATTGGAACTGAAGGACTTGTGACGGACTTGCAGGGACTTACATGGACTTGCAGGGACTTGTGGTGGACTTGACTACATCCCTGCCCTGCGGTGGCCGTGGGGCTTGGTGGTCTCCTGAGATTGATTTTCCCAGTAGCCTTCAACTGCTTAGCCTCGTCCTGCATGCAATCCTCGAACTTCCCCGCAAAAAGATCCCTGCCCGAAAGAGGGAGGGTCTCGATTCTCTTGCGGGCGTCTTGTGATGGGATAAAAAGGTGCAGCGAGCACGTTACTCCGGCGGGCCGGAGTAACATGTAGCAGTGACATGTAGCAGTTAACATGTCCGCTGTAACTGCCACATTATCCTCGCAACCTGCAACCAAATACTCCGCGAGGATAAGCAAGAAGGAGGTCGCATGCATACCATGGCGAGAGGCCGAGATCAACTTTTGTTCAAAGTGTTATCAAGCTATTGCCGCGAGTCCTCTCTGCGAAAGGGTTGCTTGGATGATAAGATACCCTGCCAGCTTGGCTTTCGCTGCGTCGGGGATTTTAGATGTGGCAAAAAAAATCTACGAAATTCGCCATGCGAAAGTGGTAATAGTCCTGCATTCGCCTGGGAAATGGCTGCCACTTATGTGCAGACAATAATCCTGCTAATACAATCCACAGACACCTGACCCAAGGGAGGATTTGAAAAACCGTGTTGGTGCTCGTTGTTGAACCTGTCCCACGCTTGAATGATTTATGTTCAAGCTGAGGGTAGCTGTAAAACCCATATCATGTCCCTCTGCACTAAACGGAGCTCCGTTTCTGTATATGGGTCACCGCCTCGTCGTAACCGGATGACCCACCCGAGGTACGAGTTGGCCCGTCGAACAAGAGCCACCTGACACTTCGGGGGGGGGGGGGGGGGGGGGGGGGGGGGGGGGGGGGCTGCTTAGGGCCTGCTTATAGGGCCACGGCCTAGTGAGTACGCAACTCCCTCGGAGACAAAATCCGTAGATAGGTGAATGCTCAGTGCAGGCAGTGATGCCGGTTAACCGTATGTGGTACGTCCCTTTGTCATTGAGCCACCCAACCGTGACCAATGACTGAGCGTTGCGGAGCATATGAAGCACGATATGTGGCAGAGAAACCCTCCCCCCCCCCCCCCCCCCCCCCCCCCCCTCTTTTGTGTTGACCATTGTGTTCCCGGAATCTCAGGAATTCCTTTTAGGTTTCAAGGGGGGATGGGTTAGGGGTTACAATAGTGTTGAGTGTGTATAAGGTATAGGGATAAGAGGGGGGTACCCCTCTGCCACATATCGTGCTGGGTATATTGCGGAGCGTAGCTCAACACTTCAGACAGGTCACCAACAGTGCCCGCCTGGCGGGTGGCAGATATGACCGACAATGAAGCCGTAATCGATTGGAAGGCTTGCACGAAGTCAGCTTGAGAGACCGAATCTATAGCCTCTGCAGTGTTTGCCATGGTGGGATCGGTCCGACGAGTCATCTAACCTCAAAGAAGAACGGTGTGGCCGCCGGACCGCTCTGTTCGCACTGGACTTAATTAGGGCAAACTAACCGAGCCAATGGGTAACTTACCCATTTCAAGTCCAGTGCGAACAGCCTGGGTAACTTTCCTCACAGGTAACTTACCCACGCCGCGTGGGTAGTTTAACCGAGCCAAAGGTGCCAAGGAAGATTGACCAGGTCAGTTTAACCGAGCCAGAAACTCCCGTGCGGACGCGACGTCTCGGTTAAATCTTCCATCACCCATTATGTAAGAACATAATGTTGAGAGCTAGCGTCGGGAACAGACGATCCGGTCGTCAAGTCGCGGTCATAGGTCACGCATGGCGCCTTCTTTATTGTTTTGGAGCCAGCTCGGTTAGTTTACCCATGGTCTCGGCAATTCTACCCGCGTCAATTAAATCCAAGTGCGGACGGTGGGAAGATTAACCCGTCGGAATGTTACCCGGCGTCATGGTAAAGTTACCCAAAATGTTTATCCAGTGCAAACACGGCTTTAGTCTTCTTCTTTGAAGAGCGCGCCGCGATACACCCGATAAAAACTCGGATGATATCTACCCAATAAGTTTCATGACGATCGGATATATCATATGGTTTTTTTTATGTCTTTTTTATGACATAATGAAGACGTCATTTCGTAAAATTGTGTGCATGTCTATGATTTAATTACAAACAAAATATTTGAATTTGCTATGTTCTGTTGATGAAGTATGGCTTGAACTTAAAGGTTTGAAAACTGTTTAAATAAATCATAGTAAATCACATGATGACGTCAACTCAATGTATACCTATAACACATCCCACACTGCCTGCACATCAAGTTTGAACACAATCGGACTTGAATTTCGGAGATATAGGTTATCAAGAAATTGCACCTTTAAGGTAACGTCACATGACACCTGATGACGTCATCATGACAACAAGTTGAGGACCACCTGTGATAATGGTCTACCTGTGTGCCAAGTCTGAGGTCAATTGGATCAAATAGAACAGGTCATAACCCAAACAATCTTCATACCATCAAGTGCGTCCCGACTGTTTTTCAAGATGATCATCTGCGTATCTGTGTGGAACGCTCATTCCGTACGCAATAAAACCGCCATGTTGTCTGATTACATAACTGAAAAAGATATTGATTCAATTTTCCTGACCGAAACCTGGCTCTAACCAGATTATTGGCGAGTGCACCCCTCCTAGTTACTTATTCATCAATTTTCCCCATGGAGGAACTGACTTTCATGGAGGAATTGGTGTGATATATAACACCCATCTGAACCGTATGGCTATCCCTAGCCCTATCACAGCAACCACCTTTGAACATGCCATTGTGACAGATCACACCAAGTCTCTAACTGTTGTTGCTGTCTACATGCCTCCTGCGTCACACGCTAACAAGTTTAAAACGTCTAAGTTCCTGATTGAATTTGAAAACTTGCTAGCTGAGGTACTGTAGATAACATCCCTGGTCAACATGTTATACTAGGTGACTTTAACATCCACATTGATATTCCATCAAAGCCGGAGTCTTCTAGATTTCTCGCCACCTTGTCCAGTACCGACCTCCACCATTATGTATCTGACCCTACTCATACTCACAGGCATACTCTGGACCTTGTTATTGCTCGTCAAGATGATAAATTGGTTAACGATTGTGTTATACGCGACCATTTGATGTCGAATCACCATTCCATTCACTTTACCCTAAACTGTAAAAGAACTGATCCTACAAGAATTCGTTCAGTATGCTGATGCACTTGCACGTGATCTCGACTCAAGCTTGATGTACACCGAGAGGCCTATCAATCACACCTCACTGTACTTAGGTATCTCTTTCAAACTTTCAAAGCCTCGTACTACAAAGATAAACTTGCCACAAGTAACACCAAGGACATGTACCGAAAGGTTCATAAATTGCTTAATAATGATACCACTAAGTGCCCTATAACTTCCCAAATGAAAGATTTGAAAGGGTTGACGATCAGAAGACACACATAATTATCAGTTCTAATTCCAACAAATGGTGCTCTATAGATCTTATGCCCACCTGGCTGCTAAAAGCTAATATTCATGTTCTTGTCCCCCTACTGTTAATCCCTCATTTTCTACAGGTACCTTTCCAAGTTCTCTTTGTCGAGCCGTTGTCTCTCCCATACTCCAGAAACCCAACCTGGCTCCCAAAGAATTCAAAAACTATCAGTTTGTCTCTAACATTCCTTTCCTCTCCAACGTATTGGAGAAGATTCTAATCAGCCGTGTCTAAAAGATGTTGTGACTCAGTTATTTAAGTGCTAGTCCAAGCTTTATTTCATATCGACTTGAGGCACGACACAGACATGGGAGCGGCCATGTTATAAGTTGATGCATGCTGGGATACACACACTAGGCTTGGACAATTATCAAATATCGCGCATCGCTACATCCTCTCTTCTAAGTTTTGTTTTAACACTTAAACAACTTTAATAAACTGAACATTAGTTTGAATGTTTTGCTGGAATTAAAGATCACTGAGCTAAAGTCTAAGAATCTGGCGAAGTAACTCTTTTCTAACAAGATAAACAACGAGCTATTCATTATTCTAATATAAAACATATTAATGCAACATTAGTGTAGGCATATTTGTCATGAAAAACAGTATTCATTTTTTTTTTTTGTTAAAAGCAAAAACTCACTTGACAGCAAATTAGGGTGGCATTTCTGAGCATTCTAACGGCCTGAAATCCAAGATGGCGGCCACCGTAGCAAAACGCCCTAAATTTGACACTAAAATTAACTTAATGTGGTTAAAATATTTTTGTTCAGCATGAACTGCTTGGAACCACTCTCAACAAGAACCCGAACCATTTTGTTTTGCTATCACCGCAAAATCTATCTGGAAAACTATCTTGCTGTATAATAGGATAATGCATATAGTGGGGCGGATACGTGCAATATATCAAACAATTGTGGGTCTTGTCATAGAAGCATGAAATTTGGCACAGTGCTAGATAAGGTCCAAAGAAAGAGTTTCAGAAATGGAGCCACCGTAAAATAATCCTGTGTGACCGCCGGCAGCCATTTTTTCAAAATGGCGGCCAAACACTAAACAGATACATGGCGTGACATTGTAATGTGTATATAAAGTGTTAGTAGTGCAAATCGCTGGTACAGTCGATATGACGTCATCATTTTAGCATCTCGACCAATCAGAACGCTGCATTTGAGCCTCATTAGCATAATTTGGAGGGGCCAATTTGAGGAGCAGACGGGACCGTTCCCATTCGTGTAGGGGGGGGGGGGGGTGTTGATTCGCGTAAGCGAATGCAAATACAATACTAACAATAGATAATTGATTTAATCATATGTAAAGAATGAGTTTCAATTTGTATGGATATTTTAGAAGAGACTGTTAGCGTCGCAGTAAAGAATCAACCATGAAATAAAATGTCACTGAGCTCGACGCGCAGCGTTTAGAATGGAACAACTTGTATTGTGACTGACTCATAGTCGATGATTGTGCAATCGCATGGGCCTATTTATGTGTACAGACATGACAACAATTGAGTGTATCGGTCGTGTTTGTGATCGCTGCAGAAATTAAAGACGTGTTATTTAACAGTATTGAATATTGCTGGTACAATGTATAAACACTCGCCAGTAAACAGCCTACTCGCATGGTATTGCCCGATATTGTTTTAACTGGCACATGATGTTCACAGTATTGATTCTAGAGAGCTAATAATCAACACGTCCGTACAAGAGTGGGGCGGCGGGCCGGGCCGGGCCATTGGTCAGCCCATCATGGGAATAAGAAGGAACAGATGTGGTTTGCCCACAAATGGTCGCACCGATATTGGTCATGACATGGCCGCTTATCGGGAGAGAGACACCATGTAAAATAAAAAAATAAAAATAAATATTAACCTGCTTTTTGCACAAAAAGTTAAATAAACGTAACAAAGTTTCAGACACAAATGTGCACAATGAAAATAACATTTCTCCTGTTTTGGTTGTTTGTGCGAAGTTAATGTATATATATTCTTTTTGGGGTAGTGTAAATGTTGTATTTTTTATCGCTACTGTTATTATACATTTACTTATATGTACATACTTGGATTTGACCTATTTCATCCAACATAAAGGCCCTGTCACACTTTTGCGTATCCTAATTCCTTATGAGTTGCGCATTGACATTTTTTCATACGCACAATATGCACCTCATATGCATCTCAATCGTTTTGTGTAAGTTTTATGTACGTAGGCATGCACACAGTACGGCCCAGTACGCCGGATAGTTTTGGGCAAGCACAAAACTACGCAGCGTACGCTGTTACGCAGGTCATAAGTTATAAATACGCAGCGCATCGGTCGAGCGCGGTACAAATACGCTTTGTGTTCGTGGGGGATAAGAGGTTCATACGCGGTAATATGCTGATGTTCACGCTATGGAATCTGCACTGGTACTGACAACAGCGGGAAGCCGCCGCCTTTTTATAACGCGTGGCGAGCGGCGGACATGCGACGGAAATACGCTCGGCATTCGTCGGAAGTGCGTCAGGCATGTGGTCGGGATAAGTAGGGTGCGTCTGGAATACGCTCGGCATGCGCACACATACGCAGTTATTCGCAGGAGTAAAATAGTGTTGCGCACTGCATACGCAACTCATACACCATGGATGCGCTGAATTCGTTACTTATACGCTAGGTGTGCGTCGCATATAAGTCAAAGTAATCAAAACATTTTGAAATTTTGAGCGTACGGCTGCGTATTGACATTTTTTAATAAGGAACTCATAAGTACTTGATATACGCAAAGGTGTGACAGGGCCTTATGACCCAATAAACAAATAGGGCTGACAAGAAACCAAATTAAATAAACAACTAAGAAAATATGGTGATTATCTACGAGAAGAAACTACGAGAAGAAATATTTACGTAAAAAATAAACGCATAACGGCGGATACAATAAATAGACAACACGGGTGCCTAAAACCAACCGGAACTCACCAGAACATTCCTTAAGTGGTCAACGGGCAATATACAGTTTTAAGTATTTTATTTCAATCCCACTTCGAATAATACAATAACATTGACATTAATCAAACGGGGCCTGGGGGGAGGGGGGCGACCTGTTTGTGTGTGCCTATAAGTACGTGCGATCTATTGTTAGTATTGTATTTGCATTCGCTTACGCGAATCAACACCCCCCCTACACGAATTATGCTAATGAGGCTCAAATGTAGCGTTCTGATTGGTCGAGAGGCTAAAATGATGACGTCATATCGACTGTACCAGCGATATGCACTACTGTTCCAATTGTACTAAATAGTCACCATTTCATGTCATAGTACCACACAAATAATAAATAAACATTGAGTATTGTGTTCAATGACATTTTGTATCATTATTATTGCTAATTAACAGTATAATTAACAGGAATTACCAAGAAAAAACCCATAAAGTCAGCTAGTCATAAAGGTATCATGTGCTAAAAATGCTTGGATCACTGCTAGGATAATATAAATGCCACAATTCCACCATTTGTTCTCTTCAGAATGTTTAACATTGAGGAATGTTTCCTAGATTGTTTGACAATGTTGGAAATTAGTATTCATTGATGTATGATACAGGGGGCATATAGCCAAGGTTGGCATTATACCAGGTGCACTGGCTTATCAACGGGGGGCAAGGGCTACCGGTACATCCATGTTTTGCCGCTTCTAAATACATTTGCTGGTGTACACACACTGATTTATAGACATGACCTAGCTACTACCAGGATGCAGAGAATCAGTGTCTAGTCTTATTATCGGAAATCAAAAAACGTGAAATTGATGTGCTTCATCTGAAAAGAGGGAATTCCCGAGGTGATAGAAACCCCCCCCCCCCCCTGTTACATGTACATCATTATAACTAAAGTGTGTATTATAATAAACAACCCAATCTCTGTCACTTCATTTAAACATGCTAATAGTGTCCCCCTGCTATCACAGCACTGTTGCGATACGATACGACACTCGATGGACATCGTTAAGCAGGCTGTGTGTAACCCGGAAAAAGGGCACAGTTGAATAAATGAATAAAAAATAGGAAAAACCGCTTAGAGTTGGGGGAACTCGCTTGTTAAAAATAAAAGAAAACCAGGATCGATAGGAAAAGGTCGCGAACTATTCTTAAACAAATTGGGACAAAAAAATAAAATTTGGTTTACTAAGCTTCAAAGACAAAATGACTTATTTAATTTCTCAAACAAACCTTCTGAAGAGATCCATATAAAAAAATAACAAACTTTAAAAAGATTACTTTCGCCTAACGAAAACCAACACAGCACTAAAGTGAAATATAATTTACAGACAATCAAACATCTACCTGTAAATCAAACAAATAAAAGAAAACTGATTAAGAATACATACTGAATTGAATTTAAGAAGATATACCAAAAATAACCAAAGTTTGCATGTACATGTACAAACTTACCCAGGGGAACACTTAAAACAAAATCTATGCTCCAAGAACTCAAAGAAATTTGAATAACAAAAGAAGTGGCAGAGTGAGCTGGGGCTTAAAGTAATAAAACTTCTAGATACTGCACAACCCTACATGTATGGGGCTCATTAGATATGTAAATCCCTAATAAACATCTTAAAGTTGCACTAGTCATGCTAGCAGGGCATGGTCACTGATAACAGTGCCTCCAAACTAAACTAAGAAAATAGCGGAAATACATATAAAAACCAGAAATGCTAAATGTTAGAGTATACAATAATCCTTGAAGAATAAGGCATTATACTTAATTAGAGAAGTTCAACAAGTTAAAGCAAAATCAAGATTATTCAACAGTGCAGAAACTTCAACGGGAATCTTTTAAATTCAGCAAATCTCTAGCAGAAACAATTAACCTTTCTTTGGAAACCTATCAAAGGTAACGCATAGTTTCCACACTTTGTAGAAAGTCTATACAAAATTAGCAATCTTTAGAATAAAATGGCTTTGAACAGAGATGAAAAATAAAACAATATACTTAAACATTTCAAGTTCAACCATAGCCAAAACTTTAAAACATCACAAGCAAAATCAAAATGAACTTTCACCCAGAATTAAATGATCTGACCTTCTCAATGAATAACTAGGAAATATTCATACATACATATTATACAATGTAAATAATAAAGAGTAATTTAAAGAGAAACTCACCAGAACGATCGAGCGGTATGAAAAAGGGAGAAAGCAGCTGTCCAGTATAGATGTGTAATGTTCGCTGCTCACCTGCTCACTGACTAGCCAAGCACATGGTTAGTGCCAGGACAACTAAAACGGTCTGGTGCTCTTACAATTAACTAACATATGTACAGTGGACTTCGGGTACTAGACAGGGGTGCCACTCCTAGGACTATTTTACAAAGAAAAATTAAAACACGTCAATTCTCTAAGGGGGAACTCATATAATAAGACGTGAATAAGATTAATACTGCTGCAAACTGCTTACTGGCTATAATAAGACAGCGGAATTTCACTCCCTTACATGTGCAGCAACCCAACCCTGACCAAGTACCAGTGATCACTGTGGACCAGCCACTATACACCATCTCCAAGCAGATACAGTGGAACTGGCCATCAACCTACAGAGAAGAACACTTCATCATCATCCTGGGAGGATTGCATATTAAGATGGCTGGAATAAAAGTGCTAGGAGACTGGCTGGAAGACAGTGGTTGAATTGGGTCGAGGCACATGTCCAGGCTAAGGTAGCATTAGCAGGGACCGCATATTCCTTTTTGAAGGGGATACTCGAACCAGACACGTACATCAAGTTACAGCGAGCAGCCTGCACATCGTGCTGAAAAAGGCCTACACCCACTACACAGGTACACAGGAACCTTGAGACGAACCAGAGACACTTGATGACTGGTGTGCTCAACAGAATCGAGCAATTCCACAGTTCCAGTTCTAGCACACAGGTCTACAGCTGGAGCTCTTGGTCTTGACATACGTCAGGTCACCAATAACGGCAAACTCTCCCCTGTATGTGGACTGCTTAACCAAGCTTGTACCATGGTTTTTCAGCCTGGACCACACAAACTACGCGATTCACATTTACATTCGAGACATGATAAGTCTGAGCAAAGCCCATCCAGAGATCGCTTCTGAATTCAACAGCAGAAACTTCACAATTCACAAGACCTGCCGGGTGTTTTCATCCATGGCCATTGACCAAGCCCATGAACAGAACAATGCTGCTGTCAAGGCTGAAGGTGGAGCTGCTGGCCTCACCCAAACCCTTAAGGCTCTCGGACGATGGAAGGTTTCTGGGCCAGAACTGGTGAGAATGACTGCAGAATTTGAAGCATCAATCGAAGGTTGACGTGATGGAAAAAATGGGCAAACCATTCTTGGAGGAAAGCAACGACCTACTGAAACTGGACACACGAGACATCATCGAACCAGCTGTAGCAGCTTCAGTTCGGCAGGCTGAGAATATAGGACATCAACAGTATGATACCTTCCTCGCTGATCGATTGATCGAAAGAATAACATCCATGGAAGAACCAATCAAGAAGAACAAACTGCACGTGTTCAGTCGGCCTCCTGCTCAAGAGACGTCGAAAGCCAAACTTCAAGTCTTTTGTGACTGCGCACTTTTCTCACGACTCTACATTGCCTGCCAGACACGAGGTGGCAACCTGGATGACTTCTTTCGTCACGAGAACAAAGCCTGTCCCCCATCAATATATCAGCTGGGCCACCTAAGACTAGGTACCAAATCTGACCTGGTGGGATGTTTGGAGAAATGTGCGGAGTCCAAAAGCGATGTCCCGGATACTGATGTCATCGTCTTAGATAGGGCTGTGGTTGTCAACTTCCGGAGACCCGGCGCTGCCAAGACCTTTGACGATTATTCAGTAAAGGTTTTCTTGCCATATATTCAGGGTCAGCTACAGCATGCTAGTCGAGTGGACGTGGTCTGGGTCCAGTACTGTGACAACAGCCTGCAATCTCAGACCAGAAACAAGCCGGGGAAGGGCATCGGGAGGAGAGTTTATGGATCCACAAATCTACCTGCCAACAAGGTTGAGTTGTTTGCCTTCTTGGCGAAGCACATTAGTCGCCTGGAAACTGACAAGCAGATAGTCACCACAAACGGTTCAAAAGTTCTGTGCAGCCTTTCAGAGGATACGGTCTCGTCCCATACAACTATGAGGAGGCTGATACATGGATGATGCTGCACCTGGCAGATGTGGTCAACCATGTGTTCTACAAGATTTTATTGCGCAAAGTGGACACAGACCTGGTTGGCTTCGCTGTGGCAGTAGTATCCAAACTTGCAATCCAGGAACTGTTGGTGGCATTCGGTGCAGCTGCACACTTCAGGTGCATTTCACTCACGACATTGCTGCATCTCTTGGTCCCGACAAGACCCAAGCTTTGCCATTATTCCATGACTTCAGCGGGTGTGACACTGTATCTCCGTTTGCTACACGTGGCGAGAAGGCAGCCTGGGAAACTTTGAAGGTATGTGAATAAGTGACTCCAGCATTTTTTGCTCTGTCAACAGGACCAGCACAAATAACTGAAGAGAACTTGGCTTTGCTGGAACAATTCACCATCCTGCTGTACAACCGCACCAGCAGCCTTGAGGTCATGGACGAAGCTCGTCAAGAGATGTTCGCCAAGAAAGGACGTGTCATAGATGTCATCCCCCCGACCAAAGCAGCCCTGGCGCAGCATATCAAGAGGGCAGTGTACCAGAGTGGACACTGCTGGGGCAAGGCTCTGGAAGTGTATGTTGACATGCCATCCCCAGCTGACTGGGGGTGGGTTGACCCCGACAACTGGAAACCACTGTGGACCACCCTGCCTGAGGCCAGCACTTCATCAAGAGAACTCCTGCACTGTGGTTGCAAGAAATGCTGTGCAGGAAAAGGGCAAGTGCAAGAAGGCAGCATTGTAGTGCACTGCTATGTGCCAGTGTGGTGGGCGAGACTGCAATTAATGTATAGACTAAACGAACGCAAGTATAATGCGTCCTCTACCAGTTTGCAGCTCCCTCCCTCTGATAGGTTTAATAGTTCCACATGCATTGATAAATGGTTAACAATATTTTACTCTCCAATTGCATGAACATGTGTTCATCATCGCTGTGTGTGTTTGTGTGTTTTAAAGAGTAGCGTTTTAAGATTGTGCACGTTTGGCATTTTGCTGACTCGGCACTTATTTCCTCAACATGCAGACCTGCATATCTCACTGTCTGCATTTTAGAGACTATGTTTTAACATTCTGGAATGTTACTGTGATAAATCGGAACCTCCAAGATCCTTTCATTGCAAGATAACCCCAAATTCCCTGTGTCGCTAATGGTTTGTCACTGCCATTTTTCAAAATGGCCGCCAAGATCGACCTAGAACTATTTCGCGGTGGCTCCATTTCTTAACATGTTTTATGGGTCATAAACTACAACAGTGCCAAATGTCGTGCTTCTATGAAAAAAAAACCACAATTGTTTCACATATGCCCCACTAATAGAGAATTTTCCGGGAAAGGGTTGGATGTGGTGGAGCTTAATTAATTATTCGTTAGGCTTGGAACTTGTACATAGAGTTGACTATAATAACAATAACTTTCACCTGACTACTAATCTTTTTATTTAATCTAATCTTTTTATTTTGCACAATTTGAGAAAGAGGCTGCCATTTTATTTCAACATGGCGGCCGACAAATGACATCCAAAGGCTATAAATCAACTCGACAAAACAGGCCGCTATCCCAACATCATGAAGCTTGTTGAATTTCTTGGAAGGGCTGCCAGGGAGGCCAACGAATTCAACAGCAGAAACTTCACAATTCACAAGACCTGCCGGGTGTTTTCAATCATGGCCATTGACCAAGCCCATGAACAGAACAATGCTGCTGTCAAGGCTGAAGGTGGAGCTGCTGGCCTCACCCAAACCCTTAAGGCTCTCGGACGATGGAAGGTTTCTGGGCCAGAACTGGTGAGAATGACTGCAGAATTTGAAGCATCAATCGAAGGTTGACGTGATGGAAAAAATGGGCAAACCATTCTTGGAGGAAAGCAACGACCTACTGAAACTGGACACACGAGACATCATCGAACCAGCTGTAGCAGCTTCAGTTCGGCAGGCTGAGAATATAGGACATCAACAGTATGATACCTTCCTCGCTGATCGATTGATCGAAAGAATAACATCCATGGAAGAACCAATCAAGAAGAACAAACTGCACGTGTTCAGTCGGCCTCCTGCTCAAGAGACGTCGAAAGCCAAACTTCAAGTCTTTTGTGACTGCGCACTTTTCTCACGACTCTACATTGCCTGCCAGACACGAGGTGGCAACCTGGATGACTTCTTTCGTCACGAGAACAAAGCCTGTCCCCCATCAATATATCAGCTGGGCCACCTAAGACTAGGTACCAAATCTGACCTGGTGGGATGTTTGGAGAAATGTGCGGAGTCCAAAAGCGATGTCCCGGATACTGATGTCATCGTCTTAGATAGGGCTGTGGTTGTCAACTTCCGGAGACCCGGCGCTGCCAAGACCTTTGACGATTATTCAGTAAAGGTTTTCTTGCCATATATTCAGGGTCAGCTACAGCATGCTAGTCGAGTGGACGTGGTCTGGGTCCAGTACTGTGACAACAGCCTGCAATCTCAGACCAGAAACAAGCCGGGGAAGGGCATCGGGAGGAGAGTTTATGGATCCACAAATCTACCTGCCAACAAGGTTGAGTTGTTTGCCTTCTTGGCGAAGCACATTAGTCGCCTGGAAACTGACAAGCAGATAGTCACCACAAACGGTTCAAAAGTTCTGTGCAGCCTTTCAGAGGATACTGGTCTCGTCCCATACAACTATGAGGAGGCTGATACATGGATGATGCTGCACCTGGCAGATGTGGTCAACCATGTGTTCTACAAGATTTTATTGCGCAAAGTGGACACAGACCTGGTTGGCTTCGCTGTGGCAGTAGTATCCAAACTTGCAATCCAGGAACTGTTGGTGGCATTCGGTGCAGCTGCACACTTCAGGTGCATTTCACTCACGACATTGCTGCATCTCTTGGTCCCGACAAGACCCAAGCTTTGCCATTATTCCATGACTTCAGCGGGTGTGACACTGTATCTCCGTTTGCTACACGTGGCGAGAAGGCAGCCTGGGAAACTTTGAAGGTATGTGAATAAGTGACTCCAGCATTTTTTGCTCTGTCAACAGGACCAGCACAAATAACTGAAGAGAACTTGGCTTTGCTGGAACAATTCACCATCCTGCTGTACAACCGCACCAGCAGCCTTGAGGTCATGGACGAAGCTCGTCAAGAGATGTTCGCCAAGAAAGGACGTGTCATAGATGTCATCCCCCCGACCAAAGCAGCCCTGGCGCAGCATATCAAGAGGGCAGTGTACCAGAGTGGACACTGCTGGGGCAAGGCTCTGGAAGTGTATGTTGACATGCCATCCCCAGCTGACTGGGGGTGGGTTGACCCCGACAACTGGAAACCACTGTGGACCACCCTGCCTGAGGCCAGCACTTCATCAAGAGAACTCCTGCACTGTGGTTGCAAGAAATGCTGTGCAGGAAAAGGGCAAGTGCAAGAAGGCAGCATTGTAGTGCACTGCTATGTGCCAGTGTGGTGGGCGAGACTGCAATTAATGTATAGACTAAACGAACGCAAGTATAATGCGTCCTCTACCAGTTTGCAGCTCCCTCCCTCTGATAGGTTTAATAGTTCCACATGCATTGATAAATGGTTAACAATATTTTACTCTCTAATTGCATGAACATGTGTTCATCATCGCTGTGTGTGTTTGTGTGTTTTAAAGAGTAGCGTTTTAAGATTGTGCACGTTTGGCATTTTGCTGACTCGGCACTTATTTCCTCAACATGCAGACCTGCATATCTCACTGTCTGCATTTTAGAGACTATGTTTTAACATTCTGGAATGTTACTGTGATAAATCGGAACCTCCAAGATCCTTTCATTGCAAGATAACCCCAAATTCCCTGTGTCGCTAATGGTTTGTCACTGCCATTTTTCAAAATGGCCGCCAAGATCGACCTAGAACTATTTCGCGGTGGCTCCATTTCTTAACATGTTTTATGGGTCATAAACTACAACAGTGCCAAATGTCGTGCTTCTATGAAAAAAAAACCACAATTGTTTCACATATGCCCCACTAATAGAGAATTTTCCGGGAAAGGGTTGGATGTGGTGGAGCTTAATTAATTATTCGTTAGGCTTGGAACTTGTACATAGAGTTGACTATAATAACAATAACTTTCACCTGACTACTAATCTTTTTATTTAATCTAATCTTTTTATTTTGCACAATTTGAGAAAGAGGCTGCCATTTTATTTCAACATGGCGGCCGACAAATGACATCCAAAGGCTATAAATCAACTCGACAAAACAGGCCGCTATCCCAACATCATGAAGCTTGTTGAATTTCTTGGAAGGGCTGCCAGGGAGGCCAACGATCCTGTGTATGGGTTTTAGAAAAGGAGCAGCAGGGAATCCAAGAAGGGATCAAACTTCAACGTCCAAGCCAAGACTACATCACAGCCATCTGCTCAAAGAACCCGACCGAGCAAAGGAAATGGATACCAGCATGCTCAGAAACAGTCTGGCCCCTGTGCTCTGGAGGGCATCAGTTACTTGAGTGTAGGCAGTTCACTAAGATGAGTCCACATGATCGTCTCGATGTAGCCCGAAAGAACAGGTTATGTTTCAATTGCCCGACGGCTAGACGCCACTTTGCCAAAAGATGTGATCAGGGTCCAATGACACACTCAAAACTACTGCACGATGTGTTCCAGTCTTCCAGTATCAACGTTCAAGCCCTGACAGAGCTACGGTCAACTGACAGCCGGAACATGGGAGCTACCAGTCTTGCATGCGGAGTGGACCAGGTTACTAACAAGGTGGCTTTGCCTATCGTTGCGGTAATCGTAAAGGGTGTCGGCAAATTGACAGCATCAAGACTCATGCCCTACTCGACCCTGGCAGTAACAGGAGTTTCTGCTCCGTAGATCTGGTGAGGATGCTTGACATACGGGGTAGTTCACAAGCCCTGTTCCTCGACACGCTGAACAAGGGATCCCAGGTGAAGAAACTGGCGGTCGCTCTGAACATATTCGGTAAAAACACGGGCAAAGTGTTCCACCTGCCACGAGTCTACGCCTTGAAGGACTTTCCTACCCTGCGAGACAGCTGTGCCACTCACAAAGATTGCAGTTCTCACAAGCACCAAAAGGACATCCCGTTTTCTCGTATCTAAGGAAGGTGTCACCATGTTGATTGGTCAAGATGTACCCGAGATATTAGTCCCTCTTGAGGTACGACATAGCAAGGAGGGTGATCCCTATGCTGTCAGAACATCACTCGGGTGGACTATCAATGGTCCGTTGCGTTACAAGGCAACAGGTAGTGCTATATCTAACTTTTTCCAAGAAAACCTTGAATCTCAGTTAGATAAGTTTTGGAAGTTGGATATTGGCCAATCCTTGGCAAGTGACTTGCCTGCTATGTCAGTTGACGATATGAGGGCGGTGAAAATATGGAACGGGTCAATAAGCGTATTCAATGGCCATTACCAGCTAGCAATTCCCTTTAAGCGCGATTCTCCAGACCTGCCTAACACCAAGATGATGGCAGAGAGGCGTCTTTCATTACTCGGCAAGAGATTAACGGAAAAAACTCCTGCAAATTAAATATACAAAAGAGATGAACCAGCTGGTTGAGAAGGGCTACGCCGAGAAGATGACAGACGAAAAGCTGAACAATTCTCCCGTCGCAACCTGGTACCGGCCTCACCACGCCGTTATCAACCCCAACAAACCAGATAAGCTGAGAGTCGTGTTTGACTGTGCAGCCAAGAGTCATTGGATGTCTCTCAATGACACTGTTCTACAGGGGCCGGATATGATGAATAAGCTTGTGGGAGTCATCATGCGCTTTCCTGAGCACAAAGTCGGCTTGATAAGTGACGTCAAACAAATGTTCCACCAGGTGCAAGTTGAGAAAGAGCACAGAGATGACCCGAGGTTTCTTTGGTGGCCGGAAGGATACACAACTCGGCCACCAGATATTTTTCGAATGACATTTCATCTGTTTGGGGGCGTTTGGAGCCTGAGATGTGCTAACTTCGCACTGAGACGCACAGCAGAAGACAACAAAGACAAATTCAGTGCTGATGGGGTGGTCACGGTAACAGAAAACTTATATATGTTGATGACTGCCTGAAGTGTGTGCAGTCTGAAGATAAAGATGTTCTGATGGCAAAGCAGTTGACTGACCTGTTGACAATGGGAGGTTTCCGCTTGACCAAGTGTATTAGTAGCAGCAGAAAGGTCTTAGAATCTATACCACAAGTTGACAGGGCTAAAGTAATCAAGGACCTGGACATTGACCGAGATAACCGTAGGAGCTCATTGGGACACAGGTAATGATCTGCTCGGTATCAAGATAAAAATCAAAGTCCAGATGTCACACCAAAAGAGGTGTGCTTATCTGCTCTGTGTACGACCCCCTTGGGTTTTTGGGTCCACACATCCTTCAAACCAAGATTCTCTTCCAGAACGAGTTCAGAATTATGGGTAAAGGCTGGGATAATCCCTTGGAGATTGACACCGAACGACACTGGGTCAGGTGGTTGGAAGATCTGTTTATGATGGATAGGTTTACCATGGAGAAGTGTCAACTCCATCACTTCTCCGATGCCTCTACAAGACGCATATAGTAGCGTTTCCTACTTACGTCTTGTAGACACATAAGGAGTTGTCTGCTGCAGTGTCATGATCTCGTTTAGCGCCTTTAAAGACCATGACCATTCCCAGGCTGGAGTTGTATGCAGCTGTAGTAGCAGTTAGGATGGACAAGATGGTGAAGAGAGAATTAAGACTGGAGGTACAGGAGTCAACGTTTTGGACTGACAGCATGTTGCTTCTTCAGTTCATCAACAACCAAACAAAGCTTTTCCAGACCTTTGTGGCAAACAGGGTAGCTGTGATCCATGACGGTTCAACAGCAAGTCAATGGAGGTACGTGCAATCCGAGCTAAATCCTGCAGACGACGCATCCAGAGGTCTTGATGCTCAGGACATGATTAACAGAGATAGGTGGGAAAAGGGTTCGAACTTCTTTTGACAGGATGAGGCCACCTGACCGGTGACACCGGAAGCTCCAAATCTACTTGAGAGGAACAAGGCGGTGAAGAAGAAAGCAGTATCCAGAGCAATTGATGCGGCTGAACAAGATGACATCATAGACAGACTGATCAATATATTCTCATCCTGGTACCGTCTCAGAAAGGCTGTGGCTCCGTGATCATAAGCCTCAGACTCTGGGTGGTGATGAAGGCACAAGAAGACTGACAGTCGTCGAGCTGCAAAAAGCGGAACTATAGCCTTGGTGAGATATGTCCAGAGAAAGAGCTACATCAAGGAACTCCACGACCTACAGATGGGCAAGACCTCAGTACAGAGACAAAGCTCAATCCACATCCTTGAGCCGTATTGGGGGGTACACTCAGGCTTGGAGGTAGGCTTCGAATTGCACCAATGGAGGAGAATTAAGTACCCAGCGATACTACCTCGAGATCACCACCTATCAAGTTTGGTTGTTTGACATTTGGTCATTCTGGCAAAGAGCATGTTTTCTCCTTGATAGGGAAACAGTTATGAATACCAAAGGCTCGACCGTTGATACATCGCGTACTGAAAGGATGTCTCATCTACAAGAGACTGCGATGATCACCTGGAGAGCAGCGCATGGCTAATCTTCCCGCATGCAGAGTAACTCCCGGTGAACCACCATTTACATATGTCGGAGTGGACTGTTTCGGGCCGTTCTACGTCAAACAAGGCCGTAGCAAAGTAAAACGATACGGCTGTTTATTCACATGCATGTCCATAAGAGCTATACATTTTGAGATGCTACATTCGCTGGAAGCAGATTCCTTTCTGAATGCTTTCATCAGGTTCACTGCAAGGCGAGGGACACCAACAAAAGGCCCACTCTGACAACGGTCAGAGAAAAAAAAGGAGCTCAGAGCAGGGATCAAACATCTTGCGGAAAATAAGCAGACACAGGGCTTTCTCCTGAGCACGGAGATAAAGTGGGAGTTCAACCCACCAGCGGCGTCCCACATGGGCAGGGCTTGGGAGCGCCAGATATGCACAGTCTACAAGGTTATCAACTCACTAAATGCATGACCAAGTTCTGGATGACAAAAAAATACTTACTTGGTTTTTCGAGGTCGAGTCTATTGTCAACGGCGGACCAGTCATAGCCGTTTCTGATGATCCAAATGAGTTAGAGGCTCTCATACCAAATCATCTCATGAAGCTCAGAGCTGGTCACCCAGTCCCACATAGTATGAAGGGAACTGACAAGTATGGCAAACGTTGGAAGCATGTCCAGTACTTGGTCTGTCAGTTCTTCTTACACTGCAGCGTCGACAACGATGGATTCATCCTCAGAGAAATTTCAAGACGGGGGATATAGTGCTGGTGCGAGATGACAACCTGAACCGAACCAGTGGCCGCCTGGAAGGGTGACCAATATTTTCTCCGGAGGAGATGGGCTTGTCCGCTCTGTCGAATTGAAGACAGCTGCTGGTAGCCTTGTGAGGCCTATCACTGCCTCCTGGAAGGCGTCATAGAGTAGTTGTCTTCAAGTCCTAGGACTTAAACCTTCACACTTTCTTAAATAATTGTAAATTAGCATGCGTTCACGTGCTCAATGATATTATATGTTTAGTACCTGGTTACTTAGATAGTTTTGGTAAATGCAAGTTTAATCCTACATTTAAGGGGCCGGGATGTAACGCAGGTCCTTCCTGTCATCAAAATTTCTGCTTACCCTTTTACGAAGGTCATACATATAACATAAATTTGATGTTTCCATTAGATTCCTGGTCTCAGAAAACATATATTTTGACATTTCATTTGTAATTGTATCACATGTATTCGCGAAGATATCGCATTATAAGTGTTCGGCGGCCATTTTGGACACCATCTTGGATTTCATACCATTAGAATGTTAAACAAAAATGCCACCCTAATTTTTGTTAAATTTTTGCTTTTAACCCAAAAAATACACAAAATTGCAAATATGCCTACACTACAAGCAAGAAACAGCGAACAAACCAAACTTATTAACGCCGGGGTACTGAGATAGACTGGCTAGTACCCAATGGGATTATTCTGCCCTTATCTTGGATGGATACAACACATGCTAAATATTTACAAGGAAACCGGTAGTCAGGGATAGGTCCGGAATGTGAACATGAAAGTTGGATCAACAGCACAAATCTATTGTGGGCAAAGCAATAATGGTTTCACAAGACTGTCAAGAATATTTAGGGTTCGACTTGGAGATGCGGCCAGAACGGGTCATGACTGGCTGTGATGGTAGTGCTATGGCGTTGGTGGCTTGAGGGGGTGGATCCTGTGGAGGTAGGAAGAAATCAGGTAAGTGCTGTTGCTGTGGTGGGGGTTCGGAGACTGGCAACATGTGTCTTCGGTTGCGGCGGTAGAGTGTGCCATGAACATTGACAATGAATGATCTAGGATTACGAGAAGGTGGCGATAGAGGTCAGAACATTCGCGTTTTGCCTTCTCAAGGAGTTTTTTGGCGCGTTTGAAAGAACTTTCTGCGAGGCCGTGGACTAAGGGAAGTAGAGGCTGCTTGTAGTGTGTTGAAAACCCCAAGACTGTACACACTATTTTAAAGGCGAAGCAATCAAACTGGCGCACATTGTCACTGATGACGATACGGGATATGCCATGAATGGAAAATTGTCTCTTTAGGACCTCGATGATTGTAGATGCGCTGGTATCAAACCAGCCAGAGTACGAGTCGTCAAGGGCTAGGTAATCTATGCCATTCCACTGGAATAGGTCGACGCCAAAGTTTTCCCATGGAAGGTTGGGTGGGGGGGGGGGGAGTTAGCTTTTCACCGGCTGTTTCTATTGGTGGGCTTTGGTGGCGTTGCACACTGTGCATGCGGCGACGAATTGTTCGATGTCCGCGCACATTGGTGGCCAGTATACTACATCCCTGGCTCTGCGTTCGGTAGCATCGATGCCTGGGTGACCATCATACAGTATGTTGATGTAGTCCATCTGTAGTGATCTGGGGATGATGGCCTTTTGTCCCTTTAAGATGATACCTCGGTCAAGAGTAAGTTCATCTCTGAACGGAAAGTAGGTGCGGGCCTCTGGTGGGGCGTTGTTAATGCGCGAGGGCCATCCGCGACTGGTGGCATCAGTGAGCTGTTGCATGTTAAGGTCATGGGCAGTGGCTGTCTTTAACTGATCCAGTCGTTCATCAGAGATTGGCAGGACTGTCATTACTGCCAAGTCGTGGCTGTCGTTACCCGTTGTCGCTGTGGGTGCACGTGGAAAGTATGTCGGCAAGGAAGAGTTATTTCCCTTTCTTCCGAAGTTGTACTTCGGCAGTTGGAGAAGCATGCGTTGTAGTCGTGCAGGAGCGCTGTGCAAAGTCGTCTTGATGATGGTCACCAGTGGTTGGTGGTCGGTTTCGACTACAGCGTTTTTACCATAGACGTAGTCGTGGAACTTGGTGCAGGCAAACAGTATTGCAAGCAGTTCTTTCTCAATCTTTGCGTACCGTTTCTCAGCATTGGTCAGAGTACGCGAAACATATGCGGCGGGGGCGCCGCCTTGTAGGCAGGCTGCACCAAGGCCAAACTTGGATGTCACTGTAACTGGCTTGTGGACGTCAAAGTATTGGAGCGTCGGTGCATTAGAAATCACGTCTTTGATTTTCATGAATGCTGCATTGTGCTGGTCCAACCAGCACCAGTGGATGTCACTGTGTGTGAGCTCGCGTAGTGGGACTGCTATGTCGCTTAGGTTGGGAATAAACTTGGCAAGGTATGTCACCATGCCAAGAAAGCGTTGCAGAGCAGTGACGTTGTCAGGTGGAGGCATGTCGGTGATAGCGCTGATTTTGGCAGGGTCAGGTTTGAGACCAGTGGCGGTAAAGACATGACCGACATACGATACTTGTGCGAGACCGATTTGGCACTTTTGAGGGTTGAGGCGCATGTTGACCTTGCAGATTTGATTAAGAACTATTTGGAGATTACGATTGTGCTCCTCTTTGGTGCATCCACCAATGAGCAGATCATCGGCAATAATGGAGAACGGCAGATCAGCAAATAACTGTTCCATAAGTACTTGTATTAGTATTATTTCACTAAATGAGCGCTTAGGGGGACAAATTAGCGTACTTTGTTAAGGTAATGAGGAGACAGTGACATTTAGGGAGACATTTCAGTGTCTCCCTAAGTGTCTAGCTACCTTAAAAAAACGATATTTGGGAGTTATTTTTTCTCTAGAACGACAGATTGGGGTCTAAATAACATAGATCTCGAAGATCTTAGAGAAAAGGGTTAGGGTAAACTAGTTAGGACTGTTTTAAGGTTGTGTACATCCCTATATTTTTTTTTTAATTATTATTATTATTATAATTAATTAAAATCGGGATTGGCAAAAAAAACATATTAACGAAAACTAGGCTTTCTCGCAACTTATACAAAGACAACTATCTTTACGAAATAAA
Source organism: Crossaster papposus (assembly GCA_037893245.1). Classification (NCBI taxonomy): domain Eukaryota; kingdom Metazoa; phylum Echinodermata; class Asteroidea; order Velatida; family Solasteridae; genus Crossaster; species Crossaster papposus. The sequence goes on along the minus strand of JBAIAA010000506.1, from coordinate 4,858 downwards.
GAGCTGTATCGGCCGATTTGTCGAACCTGCTGAAAATAACAACTTTAACGAAAACAAGACCTGTTTTGTCAGATTTGCCGAAACAGCTAATAATAATGTATTGAATAAGATTAAAACTGCTGCAAACTGCTTACAGGCAGGAATGACCTGAAATATACAAATCAAATAAGTTAAGAGGGCCTGATATTTCGATCTTAACAAGATCTTCTTCAGAGACATAATGGCTGTGTACAAGAAACAAACATATGTATATAGGGCAACATACAGCATGATGCACATCATAGCTGGCAGGAGACACAAACGAAAAAGCATGTACAGAGTTCTGTGGAACAACAAAAGGAGGATTAGGCTGAAGGGTTAAAGGGAAAGGTCAGTGTGGGTAGGATCAAAGAAGAACTAACAAAGAAGTATTAATAGGAAAATGTGAAGGGGGGGGGGGGGGGGGGGGGTAGGACAATAATGTATTGAAACATTAATCAATCAACAAATAAAATTAAAATATTACGCAAGCAAAATGTCCAAATTTCTCGCATCTTTTGGTGCTGATGTTTCTTACATTACATTTTTGGTCATAAATGTGAACATTTTCATTTGCATACAAACCAAAACAACACCAAAATGCCACAGAAAATTGCAAATACCGGTATGTATTTTTCAGGATTGCATAAAAACAATGCAAAACAAAAACCAATTCAAATGTTGCACTCTTAAAACAGAATTAAATCAAGATTAGCTTATTTCCTGCAAGTCACTGCAAAACAAATAATAAGTTAAGTGGTTCAGTTCAACTACCTTGATTGAATGATTTGTTGGAGAATGCAATGCTGTCATTCGCATCCCTGATAACAATTCCAGGTGGGCATGTGTACAAACTCACATCAACCTCAGTCTGACTACTTGCTTCTTCTACTAAACATCTAGGGCTGTAGGAGTCGGGGCTGAAATAAGAAATAGAAACATATGTTCTTAGACCTAGTACAAATGTAGATATATTTGATGTCTTCATTGCAGAAATGAAATCTACATTTTACAATAGCAAACGTATTGGCGGGAATTATATCTTAACTTTCATGGATCTTTGAGGAAGTTATATTAAATAATTAAATATGTTCTAGGCCAGTTTGAAACAAGTACGTTTAAAAGTGATTCGAGTCCTGTGTGAGGGCAAGGGCCGATATCTGCAACCAGGCCCACAGCCAGTAAAGCGGTAGTCACATCTTACAGTCATGAACATAGTTGAACGTAGTATGGTGTGACCGTAGTTGACCGTAGTAGACCGTAGTATTCGTAGTAGAGTGTTCATGAGGTCAGCGTTCTTGCGTCCCATCCAATGAACTATCGGGACTGTACCTTAGCTTGTTGTTATTCGTAATAAGGCCTGGCATACGATTTACATGATTATTAAAATTATTAGTATATACACGCCCTCCTCCTGCTGGTGACTGACTTAACTAGATGTGTACAATGGCGCTTACAATGACGCCCGGCCCGCTTATAGATATTGTTCGAGGTACAATGGGATACGTACACATACTGTACATGGCGGGAATTTCAATGGGGTATTTTCCCCATGCGGGTTGTAATTGTGAGGATCAAACCACTTTAAATGCAGGGAACACATAGGCCTGGTAATTACTTAATACACCAAGTATGGTGTTACTTGCATTTTGGCACATTTTGAAGGTTTTATTTATAAAAATGAACAAGAAAGATGAAAAATTACATCAAACTGAATATTATGTGATATTTTATAAATATTTTTCCCCAAACGATCTGACCAAAGTTGCCCCAACCCTGAATTTCCTTCAATGAGTATAAAACTTACAATGCGCTACCGGAAACTTGTTTAACTCATTGTGTTTATAGAGGGCAATCGTCAATTTTAGCAACTTTTCAGAAAATTATGGGGTGTTTGAGGGATCAAATCGATATTTTAGCTTTATTTATAATACTGTGGTGGCCAAAGTTACCAAAAGTCTACATTCAAAAAATATTTGAAGTTTTCTTGTGTCCAAACGGATTGTTTTACGGTCAAAAACTATTTGTTGGCTCAAACCCAACTCTATTGTAAAACATAACACGGAACATATAACATTATTGTTTAATATGCAGAAATATATTATAAATAATTATATTGAAAAAATTGACCATGGTTTTCCATTTTGCGGTACAATATTACCACACTGACTGTACAAGGGGCACCATTGAGAAACACCCCCAGTGCTTGGTTATTATTACTTGGCGTAAAGCAACTCTCAGGCGTTCGTGTTCCCTGCATTTGAAATAGTTTGATCTTGACAACCCGCATGTTAAAAATACCATTGAAATTACCGTTATGTGTGCGTTTTATTGTACATTGTAACAATATAAGCGGGGAGCCATTGCAAATGCCATTGTACACATCTGGCGTGTCAGTCACCAGCGGGAGGAGGGCGTATACTAAATGATTAGGATATTCATGTTGATCGTATGCCAGGCCTTATATTATGAATAACAATAAACTAAGGTAAAGTCCCGATAGTTCATTGGATGGGACGCAATCACCTCTGACCTCAAGAACACTGCTGATTGGCTAGTATTGCGTAAAACGGTAATTGACTGTCTAAAACGCACGAGCTATAGTAGAGTTCTTGGGTTTTAGACCGTCAATTGCCGTTGTACGCAAGCCTAGCCAATCAGCACTAGCGGGTGTTCATGAGGTCAGCGGTGCTTGCGTTCCATCAAATGAACCATCGGGATGTACCTTAGCTCGATGTTATTCGTAATAAGGCCTGGCATACGATCTACATGATTATTCTAATTATTAGCATATACACACCCTCCTATAAATGCAGGGAACACATAGGCCTGGTAATGACTTACACCAAGTATAGAGTATACTATAACCAGCACGATATGTGGCAGAGGAGTACCCCCCTCTTATCCCTATACTTTTTACGCACTCAACACTATTGTAACCTAACCCATCCCCCCTTGAAACCTAAAAGGAATTCCTGAGATTCGGGGAACACAATGGTCAACACAAAAGAGGGGGGGGGGGGGGGTTTTCTCTGCCACATATCATGCTTCATATGTAGTATACATGTATAAACCTAGCCATAGTCTATGGCCCCGGACTAGAGTACACTCTGTGCTATAGGCCATACGTCCATCAGTGCAAACAAACCAGGATTTTTTTCACTTATTTCATATAAATCATTCGGTCTCGAACTCGGCATGCAGGTTCATTTATATAGCGCACTGATATTTCGCTAAAATTTGGACTTTTCCGTGGTTCCGTCTGGTGTAATTTGTCTCTAAATCTGCGTTAGAAAGTTTCCAAAGAGTTCGCAATAAACGCAAAACAAAATGGCGGCTCAAGTCTGCGCAGGTGTGCACAGCTCGTCGCACTGAACAACAGTGGGCGCCTCTGTTGTTCGGTGCGACGAGCTTTGCACGTCGCGCCTGCGCAGACTTGTTCCGTCATATTGTTTTGCGTTTATCGCGGCCCCCAACTGGCTAAAAATGTCCAAAACACAAAATGGCAACGTTAACATGGTAACGGGCAATAAAAAAACAAAATAATTGAATTTTTGTTACTTGCTTACCAAGTCCTTTCATATTAAAAAATGAAGAACAAAAATGCCGAGGACACTTATATGAAATATTTACGTGGACCCACTCCTAAACGTTTCTGTAATTATCTCAATCCTGTATTTATTTCCATTTTTTGTTTGTAAAATTGAATTTTCTAGTACACGGGTTTTTATTCCTCTCTATACACTTCCCTTTTTCAATTTTTTTCGAAAAAAATATATTAACATTACAAAATATTTGCCGATGGCACTGACAACATGTTATGTAGAGATAAATCACTGGCGCCCGCGCCCACGCCCCCACCCTAATATAATAGGTACCCTAATGTGCAGTGTAATCAGGTATAACTTACGGTCGTTTTTCTCCACTTTGGTAGCAAGAGTATGGGCTACAGTTGAATGCAGCAGGCAGCAGAATACTTGCCGTAGAAAATAAAATCTATAAAGAAATTGAGATAATTTCAATTAAGGACAAAATTGATATAAAATATTTCTCCAAAATATTGATATTGAAATTGCTACTTATATCTGATATTTGTTGGAGTATTTGGATGAGGGAACAACACATCATATCAGGGAACAGTTCCGTTTCTAGTGAGGTGAAGTGGAGACGTATGTTGCCTGGAAGAGGTGAAGCATGAGAAGGTACAAACCAAGGGTACTCATGCAGAACGTGGGGGGTTGGACTGGGGCCGAGTTGGATTAGGGCCGAGTTGACCTGAACCAGGTTGCGCATGGTTTGCTAAAGTCGTAGGCCTACCATTGTGAAAATACAGGGTGTCACGAAAGGTTAAATAATGGCTACCTTTGATAGAATTAAATGAAAAACACCGCCCAAGGATTGCGAAAATAGCAACCAAAATAATATTTCAGTGGGATATTTAATCATATCCATCTAATATTTTCTGCTTAGTTGGGTTTTAATTTAAAGTTGGATTTTGTTGGTGATTTGCTGTTAAAGAAAGTCGTTCGTACACCCCTTTTAAAAATGGTATGTTCCGAGCGGCATCATAAAATTATGTTATGTATACGGAAACTTTACACCGGTCAGTGGCGTAACTCCTATACGCTCTAAGGGGGGGGGGGGGGGACCCCGGGCACCCGGGCTAGAGGGGGTGGGGGGGGGGGGGGGGGGTACCCCAGGCACCCGGGCTGGTGGGGGGGGGGGGGGGGGGGGGGGAGGGGGGGCACCCGGCGGGTCTGGCACCCACGATGATACTTTGTTTGCAATGGACTTTTGGAAGTGGAAACCTTTTTCCACCTGGCCTCTAGGATTACACTTT